>VWZQ01007535.1:624643-710928 GCA_013397015.1 Myiagra hebetior | reverse complement strand
GCTGAGGGAAAGCTGGCGGGCTTGCCTGCCACGTCTGCCCGGCAGACGGCTTCTCCCTTCCCGGGGGAGGGGGCCGGGGTGCGTGTGAGAGGAGCTGCCCGCGCTGTGGCCCCGAGGGCCCCCCCATCGTTCCTCTGCCCCGGGAGCGGGGCCGGGGCTGCAGTCACTTGGGGTCGCCCATCGCGGGCAGCTGACGTGGTGCCTCCGGCCGGGCCAAGAGCAGCCGCGGCCAGCCCCCCTCCCCGCCCAGGGGCTCTTCCAGGGCGGGCAGCCGCCCCCTCCCCGGCCCCCTCCGCTCGCCGAACGGAGTCCCGGGCAGGGGTAATGGCGAAGGCGAATAGCAGCCCCGCCTCAGGGTGGTGGGGACCTCTCCGGGGCGGAAAAGCGGAGGGGAGCGCCCGTCCTCTCTCCCCTTCCCTCCCGCAGCCGCGGGCTGCCGAGCAGGCGGATCCTGCCTGGGCACAGCAGCGCCGGGGGGCGAGGGAGGGCTCCCGACAGCCGGGTGGCATCGCCTCCTGACCCCCCCGCAGCCAGCAGGGTCGTCTCGCCCTCAGCCTATCTGAGGGGAGGTGCCGGGGGTGTATCCAGCCCTTATTTATCAGCTGCCTTCGGGGGGACGTGTACAGAAAGCATGGGAAAGATGGGTCATGGATGTGCACAACTCCACGGGGGTTGTGTCTCAGGGGCACTGCCAGCACCGAAAGCAGCATCCCTGTGCCACGCACCCACGAGTGTCCGGGCGAGCCAGCCATTCCCAGCCGGACAGCCTGCCCGAAGCTGCCTCTGCGGACGGGACAGTTCCTTACTCTCAGGCGTCCGGATGAAATGGAAAAGCCTGCAGTTTGGATAGGAAAATCCACAGCATTAGGAAAAGGTGATCCAAAGAAGTGTGTCTGACCACAAAATGGTAGCACAACAAATGGTGTGATTGAAACATTGTAATAAAAGTATATGGAATAAATGGTACTTGAGTATTCTTTCATGTGAATGGTATCAAATTAGACCAAGAAGGATTTTAAATTAATCTGGACAGTGAAGGTAACTACTTGTAAGTTTATACCAGCATGAACCTAAAGTAGCTCAGTGAGCTTCAAAAAAGTTAAAATAATAAATAAATTAAACCAAAAGCACTGTGGCTCAAGTCCAGGTATTTCCTGACATCACTTACAGTGAACAGTTTGGTTTTTTCCAAACTTGTTCCTTGAAATCAGTCATTGACTCTATAGCCACATTTTGACTCTGCTGCATCAGCAGAGCAGTTATTGACTGATTAGAATAGTAATTAGAGACTTCTGAGACAAACTTGTCCTAATTGTGTATGTATAAAATTATTTTGTGCACATTTTCAATAAATGATAGCCCTTTTCTATTAGTGAAATACTTGGAAGGTGCAAGGATGCAGACACGTGTATCCTGACCAAATCAAACTAAGCCGCTATTCCCATCCATCCTACCCATGAAGTTTCATGCAGGAAGGACAAGCCTCCATCCCAAAGAATGGAAAACCTCTGTGAAGATGTGGATTTTCAATTACCAACTCTCCCATAAAGCAGGTGGCTGAAGAAGACATGGAGCCAGAAGCTCAGCAACCCACAAAAGCAGTTGAGATGGTATGAGACTCCTCAGGCTTCCAAAGAGATGAATTCTTGGTATGCTCCAGCCATTTCAGGATTGGTGCATATGGATCGAAAAAAAGAGAAGCAGAAGAATAATTAATTGAAATGGCTCTTCTCCCATGTTAGTGTCTTTTCAGCAACCCACCATGCTGAAAAATCCATAACTCAAATTGTCTAGGACTGACAGGTTTGACATGACAGCCCCAGATACACACCTGACCTTCAGAACCTATTGAGTCCTTGGCCATTTCCTTCAGCTTGAGCAGTCTTCGTATTTCAAGGAAAGATGAGGAAGGAAAGAGAGGGATCTCTTTTCCCTCTGGCATCAGCAGTAATTCAAGCCACACCAAACGATTTTAGGGTAGGTGACAAAGGCCTATTAAGCTGACCTTCCTGCAGGGTATCCCTTTCATACAGACACTTTCTGTTGTGAAGACAGGCTACAATGCTTATCTTCTCTACCTAAGCATGCAAAAATAATCTTAGAAACCTGTGGGAAAGAAGAAAAAATATTTCCTTAAAAAGTATTGCTTAGTGACTTTGGTTTCTATAGTGTGAAGTCAGCAATACTTTTTCCATAAAGTACAGTTATTGCAAATGGTTGCTAGCATGCAAATATCATTATTAGTATAAGTAATTATGAAGTAACAGAATTAACATGAAAGCTTTTGGTGCCATTAGCATACCAGAATTGATTTGATCAGCCAGCTTAAACAAGTAAGCACCTAAGAATTCTTTTTCCCTTTGGATCATACCTGTTTAAAAGAACTATTTCACACTGAAGCCAGTAATGCCTATGACACAATTTAAATTGAAACTTTCATGGTAATAAAAAAAAACCCTCTGCAAAATTTGCTGTTAGGGCAGGCCTTCAGAGAGAGGAGATTCCAGGTGATTCCAGGTCAACCCAGATTTATTTCTCATTATTTTGGAAAATCATTAGAATACAGACCAAAAATTCTGAAAACTGTAACATTTGTTCAGGTAATGGATGCATGCCCAACCACGTAGCAGTAATGGGTGAGCAAAAAAGGGGCCTAAGGGAAGTAGCTTCCCAGGGGGACTAGTACTGGGGCTGGTTCAGTGACATGATCTGGCTTCAGTCTTCCTTTTGTAGTAAAATGGATATATGAGAGTCGCTATGATTTAATGCAGCAGTAAGTGGAACACTGGAGAGTTTTTGCTTGATGTCTGCAGTACAGATATCATCTTCCTTAGAGCCATCTTTAACAGAAATTTTTATGATTCTGAACTCCACATCTCAGCTTGGTTAGTCAGTATCTTGCATTAACAAGGACACTAGTACTTTGTCAGTAGAGAAAATATGGAAGTGGTACCATATATCTCCCTCAATGCAACTCATTGTGTCATGCTTGCTGTTTTCTTCTTGACTGCTTAGTTTAAAAAAAAAAAATAGAAAAAACCAAAACCAAAACAAACCCAAACAAACCAACCAAAACTGAACAAAACAAAAAAAAAAGAAAAACAAAAAAAAGGTTGTGCTGTACTCTTACAGAAAAATCCTGAGGAGAGACAAGATACTACAAGTAACTTCCAGCAGTCCTCTGTACCCTGTATTGAAGGGCCAGGTGTGCTAAGGCTTCTGTGGCCAGTCCTGCTGTTCCCATATAGGACTAAAGGTGCACATAGATCTAAGAGCATGGCACAAGTATGCAGAGTCATGACTTGGCTGCTCCTTGGATCATAATTTAGATGGAGTCCATAGGGTGCCAGTAAATGATAAAGAAGCAGGAACATTGTTCTTTGTGCAAACAGCTCACAGCATTTGACTTCTAATACTTCTTTGATATTTTCAGACAGTTCTTTTAGAATCATTTAAAGTGGCTTTTGAGAGGTACTCCAGCAAACTGACTTTTAATGGGAAATAAACAGGTTCTATATGAACAGCTATGGTAGCTGCTTCATTTAGTTTCTGTTCCCCAGTGGCTGTCTAGTGTCTGCAATAAATAATCATCCATTATCCTCGGCAGGATTAATGGTCATGAATTCTCAAAAAGGAGCAACTGATAGGCAGCCCTTGGGGGAGTGCTGTTAGAGGGATCAGTAGACAAATTTAATGGAAATTTTTCCTCAATTATACTTAAGCAAAAGCAAAGAAGAGGATGACTCAAGGCTGCTTTACTGAAACTGAGATACCTAGTTATTCTTCTCAAGAGGGGTAAACCTCCACAGCAGAAGTCAGTGAGCTTTCTGGGTGGTGTTTAACTTATTTAAAGTATATATATTTTTTCCTCTTTTTTTCCTTTTCTTATTTTTTTCCTTTTCTTATTTTTTTCCTCAAAGGTTACACATTTAGGGATTGAGGAGGTCAAAAAAAGTTCACCTAGTTCACCTTTTGATAGAAGGCTCAGTTGGTTGTTACTGGAGCCAAACCAATTTATCTACTTATTTAAATAAGTTCAGGACACATTGACCTCTTTTCATGTCATTATCAACTCAATCTATTGCTCTGTTACACTGAAAGTCATCCAAAAAATAATGAAATTATTAATATGCTAACTTACTTTACATCTGAAAGCTAACTTTAAAACTTTATTTTTTTAAGATCATTTGGACTTCACCTCTAATTCATTTAGTAAAGCCCTAAGCCTGCATGTCTGTTATAAACATCCTTCCACACTGTCTCTGATTCTGTTCTCACTCAGATAATACAATGGAAACTCACACTGACTTCAGCAGAGCCAGGCCAATATTCACTATAGTTGCGGATCTCACAAGTGTTTAAGCCATATCACAGAATTTTTTAATAAAAAAAAAAAAAGTCAGCTTTAATCATCTAATTGTTTTTTCCCTGTTCTATCTACCAGCCTTGCAATTTTGACTTAAGGAAATAAAATTCTCCACTAAAAGAGAAGGTGAGATGAAATGAAGCCAGGTGGTCCTGCAGGATGCTCATCAATCTCAGTAAATTCTAGTAAAGCAAATTAACATAATGCTGGTGAGAATAATTTCTCTGTATGAGCACACATTAATGGATGTGCGTAGACAGACTCTAAATAAGTTGGTGATATGGCAATGAGTTCTGGTATAACAAGCAAGAATATTGCTGAAATGGGGATCAAATCACTGTATTAAAAGGTTGCATTGCATCTTTATGGAATTGACATCTACAGAGCCTCGGCTTCTGGGGACTTCCAGGATTCTCTGTATGAGAGAAAACTAAAATGCATTAATATCACTTGTAGAGGATCAGTTTAGATTCATTGCTTTACATTCTCAACAGGCTTGGAAATGATAAGAACTCAGAAGTGCATGCATCAAGAATGCACTGGAAAATGTAAGAGGTAGAGATCAGTGGAGTAACTGAAAGCAAGCAAACATGATCATGGGTTGTATTTGGTCTGTGTGAAGATGTCTTTGTTGTGGACAGTATCATATAAAGCTCTAATTATTGCTTGATACAATTACTGTGACAATTGAAATCACACAGGCAATATTAGAGGAAGCTGCCAAATTATTGGTATCTTGCTTTGAAATTAACCACTGGAAAAGTTTGCTGCACAATTAGAATTAAAAAACCCAAACCGAAACCATCAAATGAACCCTCAAATATAACTGTTTATAGCAGGTGGGAAAAGAATCAGTGTTTTTGTTATCTTCAGTTCCTGAGTTTCAATTAGCATAATAACAAATGGTAGTTTTCCTTATCAAGTGATAGTTTTCAGCTATGACAAATAGCATATAACCCATAATTGAATGGAAAGAAATCTGTCTCAGTAAAGGAAGCACTCTCATCCTGATCCTTCTTTATATGGATACCACTTGGTATGTACACTGACAGTCAAAAATAAGCAGCAGTGCAAGTAAAGGCTTGTTTCAGACAGTGCACATCACTGAAATTAGCTTCTGAAGCAACTAAATTCCCACAGGCAGTGGGGGTAATTTTCAAGTGCATTTAAATCCTACTTTGAAAAATGAGGCAGCATGCAGATTTAAGTTGTATTCAGCAGCAACATTGCCCGGTCAGTCCAGGCTTTTCCAAGACTAAAATTTTTCACCCCTTGTCATCCTGAAATGCTTTCATCTCCTACAGCAGCTATAGACAGATCCCTGTTCTGCTTTATGTGGAGTTTGAATCCCTCATTCTGGAAGGAGAATGCACAGGAAATCTTATGTGTTGATTAGTTTTGGATGTCCTTCTCACAACTTTCTGTTTCCTATTCACTGAAAAGACAAATCTCCTGCTGCAGACTAGGGAAAAATGTTATAGCATCTGAGTACAAGGACTTAAGGCATATTTTTATGTCACACAGAGGCAAATGTGAAATCCCTGCGGCTGAAATCACTCATATAAGGCTTGGCTGAGTAGAACACGTTGTTGTTCCCCGAAAGTGTACACCACCATATTCCCATTTTTAAGCAGTAGAATCAATGAATGTCATGCAGTACGGTGTTGTTTCTCCCTACAAACATTTTTAAAGCAGACTGTGCTTCGTTAAAAGCACTTAATACAGTTGAATGGGCTGTTGTTCATTGTAACAGCATGTAGTTTTGTAAGAAGCCCAGGATGATTGCATGAGGGTTGGAACCCACAGACCTTGCAATGGATTGGTCAGAGCATGGTGCTCATTACCAAGCCAAGGTCACGGGTTCTTCATTTAAGAGCGGGACTCAATGGTCCTTGTGGTCCCTTCCAGCTTAGAATATTCTGCATGTGGGATTCTGTGTGATACTGTCTCACACACATTCAGATGAATAGATGTGGCAAACATCCTAAAAACCTCAGCTTCTCCCTTCTCCTAGATTACCCTCTCACATCTGTACCTGCTCCCCTCACTAGGCTCAGCTTTCTCCTCTGCAACTCTCTGCTGGGCAGAAAGCAGCCCACACCAGTGCTGACACCAAGCAAGCCAGCATACTTCCACTGTGTACTAGTTTGAAAGCAAACCAGTGAGAGATCCCAAGTCAGAAAAACAATTTAATATAAAAATTAAAATAAATGCAATAGTACAGAAACAGTGACAGTGACAGAGTACAACCTGACACTGTGATGGTCAGGGTGGTGGTAGCAGTCTGATTAAATGGTGTCTACAGTCCTTGTTGGAGCTATGGATGTGGTGCTGTCAAAGTGGTGATCCTGTAGAAAGGTCTGGTCCTTTTCCAGTGGTGGTTGTCAAGCTCTTGTCCTCTGGGAATCCAGTGAGAGATGCTCCTCTGGTGTTCTAGGCCTCAGATTATACCCAGGTAGAATGTCTGGTTCCTCCTCCTGGGCAGGGCATATCACAATGGATGATGTATTTTATCAGTCATGCTGGGGGACCTTGATGGCCCATTACTGGAGATAGCTCCCCAGAGGGAGTTATTAGGGAGAAAATAAAGAACACTGCCCCACTTAACAGCTTACATAGATGGTAATAGAATACACACCTTTTGGTTACATCTTATATTGTAACCTAAGACCTACTGATTAGCCAGCTGGTAAACCAAACCAGATAGGTTTGGACTCACACTGAACCCTTTTCTTCTTGGAGTTGCTGATTTTAGTCTTTTCCCTCTAGCTAACTTGCCAGTTTCATGAAACTTGCTGAATCTTTATATCTTTTTGGATTCTTCCATCAGTTCTGCTGAAGTGGGCTACAAGGTTATGGGGGGATGCAGTGGGCAGGCAAGTAGAGAGGATGCAAGTGTCTCCTTACTGAAGTCTGTTGGGCTTCAGATGTAAATATATTTTGTTGAATGTTGTTGACATTCTTCAGTTCTTCAGCTCCTTCAAAATACCTTCTTAGTATTTTTTCTTGTTAGTAAATACCATGAATAGATGAAGAGTGGCAGCTCTCCATTTTCTCTTCTACGATGTTTTCCACTCTTTGAAAAACCTTGCCTTGGTGTTCTCCTACACAGTCTTGTGAGATGATAAGCAGCCTTTTTTTCATACTGTACTCCACTTTTTTTTCACAGCATACTTTCACATATCAAACTTTAATAGGCTATTTGAAATATTAGGCAATAAATCAGTGAACTCCTTGAAACTCTACAAAGTGCAAATTTGCAGGTGAGAGTTCAGGCTTGTAGTTCCTGCACCATAAGAAGCTAAAGGCAGTGAGAATATTTTAATAGAATATCACCTCTTATATTAGTTTTTTTTTTAATGTCTTTTATTGGCCACCATCAGAGACAAGACACTGCATTAGACACACTTTGATCTGACCTGATAAGTTCCAAAGTACTTATGAATGAAAAAAAACACACAATATTGAAAGAAAGCTGAGTTCTTTAAACATAGAGTCAGAGAATGATGGAATATCTTGAGCTGGAACTGCCCTACAAGGGTCATCGAAGTCCAGCTCCTAGCCCTGCACAGGACAACCCCAAGATTCACAGAATAAAACCAGATAAGTTAATAGAAGCCATTAATTAAAAAAAAAATTATCAGTACTGAGACTGTGTATTTAAAATATTTTTTGTTTCCTATATAATTTGCAGATATATTTTTTGTCCTGGATCTTTCTTGAGAAATGTAGATTATGCCTTAGACTGCTATTGAAAAATTGAATGGAAAAGTCATGTACTTGACAGTCCCAGTATATCCATGGGACTCTGAGAAAGGTAAGATCATGTCTACAGAATCTGTATTACTGAGCAGGCTGTACGTGAGAATAATTAAACTGTCTGTGCTTAGTCTGATTAACAGATATGGTGGAGAATATTTTAATTTGTAAAGTGCTTTTTATCTGTGCCACAGAACAAGATGCTCAGTAGGGTGTATGGATAAGATCTGAACAGGAGAGCTCCCAGTGCAAATACGTGCAAAGTGCATGTACAAATGTCTGCTGTCTTACAAATGATACTAAATTTTTACTTTTTGCTCCATTTTTTATCATTTTAGAAATCACAGGAAGAGTGATTAAGAACTAGGATGTCTTGGTGAAATTTCTGTGTGCATGAAGGCCCCACTCCTGAAACAGTGTGGTGGAATCCAATCTCAGTGGAGTCACCACAGGAAGCCAAGAGGTTTTGTCTCAGGAGCAGTGTTGGGAATTTAGCATGGTCCTTAGTGGAACTGAGGCACTACTTCCCTATCTGAAAGGTAGTGGTGCACAGTGGGGTTACACAGTGAGGGACCAGACTGCTCTGCTGACCACAGCTGGTGTACATTAAAAGGGAATGCTTTGTTGTGAAGCTCGAGGGCGTGAACTCTGTGGATAGTCCAGAGTGTAATGCCCTTTCAGGATAATTTAGGGCTGCAGCCTAAGTAGCCTGGATAGCCTCAGGAGGTTTGATTCAGCAGCTGCTCAGCCTCCCCTGCAGTGGTCATAGAACTGGGACTACAGGCTACCATCACCTCATAGATTATCCAAATTGAAAACAAAAATATGTTCTTAAATTATTTGTACCAAAAAGGTCTCATAGAATGGAAACGGAGCAAATCAACAATGGGTTAAAGTGCTTTGAAAAAACCCAAACTGGCTAATTAAGTGAATACGATTTAAAAGGTCTTTGGCTTTTGGAAGACTTCTCTGAAAGGTTTCAAACCTTCAGAGGATGGTGCCTCTTTGTTATAAAACTGCTTTATACAAGAAATAGGGGGTCATGCCTCCTACACTCCCCTCAAACACATGAGAGTGTTTGCCTTTCATTTGGTGTCTTGGGTTACAATGTAGGATGTAACCAGGGGTATGTACCCTATCACCATCTTCACAAGCTGTTAAAACCACGTGGGGCAGTGTTCTTTATCTCGTCCATGACACATCCCTGATAACTTCCTCTGGGGATAGCTTTGTTAATGGGCCATCCAGCCTCACTGCAGGACTCATAAAATGACATCATTCCGTTGAGAGATGCCCCTCCCAGGGGGAGGAACCAAGCATTCCTACTGGATATAATCTGAGGTTTAGAACACCACAGGTAGCCCTAACTACTGGATTCCCAGAGGACAAGAGCTACATAACCACCACTGGACATTCTCTGTTCTTTTAACCTAAGGTTGGAACACTATCTCAAAAATAGGAGAAAAGATATACTTTAATGTCAAACATTTCAGGCTCTGAGGAGTTCTGTATCAAAGACTTCAAAGGAAGCTTCTTATCAATGAATTCCAGGTCACTTGTTTGTATACAGAGCTGCATTTCACAGTTGCAAGGTTGTTCATTAAAAATAAAACTGTGCCAATTTTTACATAAATTTCAAGTTCTCAGTTCTTACTTCTCCAAAGGAACAATTGCACCTAAGCAATGGGTCAGAGCAGGATTTCACTTATTGGGTTCACTTATTACCAACTCAGAACCAAAGAATGATTACATTCACACCTGGTGGAATCGACTGCAGCATACCAGAAAATTTCACTGGTGCAAGAATCACACTGCTAAAAATGACAGCACTTTGGCTCTCATTCTCAGCATCCTTGCCAAAATCAGCCAGATAAAAGTGGAGAATACCTTTCCATTCACTTGCTGCAGTAAAAGTTTCATAGTTTTCTTCTCTTGGTTTTTAGCTTATTTTGCTGTTTTACCTACTATGCTCCAGATTACTGGTTAAATCAAATATCATTTAGGAATCTAACTAATGAGTTACATGATAAACATGTTGCATACACCAATATTCAGTTTCCAGGCCATTAATACAGTCAACAGACTCAGGTCAGTTAGAGACACTATTTGCCAGTTTAAAAGACCTTAGAATCTTGTAATTTCAAGGTGTCATTAAGCTTCCAGACAATTTCTTGATTTCCAACAAATGGAGTGTTTGCATACAAATTTTATGAAAAGGCAGCATGATGGCATTTGCCATAAGACAGGTATTTATCATCACCTGAAGCCACTGATTTGTCAGCTAAAATCTGACAGTTTACCTCCTGGGTCCTTGTTTCTGCCCCTGCATTATGCCTACAAACATTCATTTACATGATTTACAGAGGTGTGATGCATTCTAATAGTTTCATGCTGGCGCAGGCCTTTGAAGATATGCAGCTCAACAATGGTGCTAAATATTCTTCTTTTAGCCAGCCTGGCCTTCATTTCAAGTGACTCAGAAATGTTAATGTTTTGGCTCAAGCAGGCCTTGGGGCTGAGCCATAACACTGGTCAGAACCTTTAGTATTGAGTTGGTTCACTCAGCCCTACCTACAGCAGGGCATTACATCTCCAAATAATTAATACTGCAAGAGCTATCGTTCAGTCATCACCTGTACACTCCTGTTAGACTGCTCACCACAGTTGTATGGGATCCTTGAATATTCAGACTCCCACCAAGTAGAATGTCAGGCCTTATTTATGACTGAGTTGGTGTAATGACAAGGCTGGGAAAAGGCATTATCACTATCTGAATTCAATAGTGGATATAATTCAGCTTTTCAGCCATCTTCTCACTACAAAAAAGTGTCTGCAGAGGTTGTCTGGCCATTAAAATGACACTTAGAAGATGTTGTCTTGATGACCTGCTCTTTATTAGTCAGTTCTAAAGAAATTTGTGGCTGATTATGGTTCTGAAGGCCTCACACATTAGCTTTGATACAGCAAGGTGGTTGTGCTCTAGATATTTTTTGTATTTCTTACATTTACTTCTTAATGAGTTTGCCAGAACAGGATTATATTGTCACTTGCAGAGGCTTTGCTTCTCAAGTAAGGCTGTAAAAGAACCAGAGCAAACAGGAAGCCCCTGCCTTCAAGCTCTAATTTGAACAATATGTATATTTACAGAGAACCACCTAACAACTGTTTTGCTGTATGACCAGGCTGATCAGAGGTTTGCAGAAGTCTCTTGGGTAGGTAGAATGTAAACACATCTGTAAACACATCTGGGACAGAAAAAGAAGTAGGGGTACTTAGAGGGGTTATGGCCAAGGTCAGGTGACGGCTTAAGGCAGCCCTTCTGCCTTCCAAGCAGGCCTGTGTGTAGGTATGTATGCATGTGTGATATAATCTTTCTTGGGGTCCAGTCCTGCTTGTATTACCACCTTTCAAAGAAAGCAGCACTTCAGAAGTGTCCACAACTTCTTGATTTGCGCCATAATAAATAAATGTTTCAGGACTTGTCCCATAATTAGCTGATCTGGGTTCTCATATGCTTCCTGCACTGCACGAGTGTGTAACAAGCTGGGTGCCATTTGGTTGGAAACAGCTAGGCTTACTCAGCATGGAAAAGAGACAGGGGAAGGTGAGGTGCTTTGTGAAATGGCTGCTGTTCATCTGGCACCAAATATCTGCCTCTCTTCTGATGGGCTGAGAGTTGCAGCTGTGAGAGAAGTAGCAGCAATTTTCTGTGTGGGAAAGATTGCAGCAGGTCATGAGCAGGCAGAGATGGGGAGTGGATGCAAACACTGCAGTGCACTTGGTCTCACTTTCCACTTCATTTCTGGGTTGTTCTCTATGAACTGCTTAACACAACGGGGTCTGCACAGCTAATAATGGACAGCTGCAGGTCCTGGATGTAAAGCGGATTGGCTTGCTCCAGCTCATACAGAACATTCTTCACTTCCTTTTCTATAAGCTCTTGTGTTTCACTGTTAAGAGATATTAAAATTTCTTTAGCATGCTGTGTGACCTTTGATGGCAGATGAAGCATATACTGCTCCTTGAAATAATCCTCTGTAATCACTGTAACTGGCAAAAGAAACACAGAGCCCTATCTGTCTTCACAAGTCTTTATATACAATATAAGTACAAAGATGTGAATTGCTGCCTACAGGTGGTCTAACAAATGATCTGTCACCAGCTGAGCTGTGATCAGTGACTCTGAGCATGACAAATAATCTGTGACAAACATGGGCAAATAAGATTACTTTATCTCTATTCCCTTAAGGGGTAAGGTAAATTGTATTAGTTTGCAGTTTACATGATCTGAATGCATGCCTATAAACAATGACATGAACCGTTGATATGTAAATATATCTTAACTAATTTGACTGTTTGTATGGATCTGTACCTGTGTCCATCTAAAACTATCTAACTGTGGAAGTTAGTTGTCTTTCTGAGACGTAGGACCTAAGTTTGAACTGCCTGTAATGGTTTGGTGAGTAAACACATAAATGAAATTATGTTTTTCCTTTGGTTTCAGTATCAAGAAAACTCTCCTTGCAGCACCAAACGTTTTCTGTTGCTGTCTATATGGAGTGGTCAGCCTTTCTTTCAGAATTGGTTGAAAGCTATTTTTTGATGAATTGGTCCCAAAATCTGTTTTTTCTAAAAAAAAAGCTGAAAAGCAAGAGTTCTTCATAGCCAGCTATGAATCATCTCATGTCCGTGTGAGAGTGCAGTTAGGAAATCTAGGAAAGAGCCCGTGTTTCCTCCTCACAGGTCATGCAGCAGCCAGCACCCAAAGTGGTGACTTACTTTGGACTGGGCTCCCTGTGCTCAAGGAACTGAGGAGTTGCCTTTTTTCCCCAGCAGGTTAGGCAGAGTGAAACTTTTGTCTAGTTGCCTGGCATTTAAAGGTTCTAAAGCAGCAGAGAAATCATGAGTCAGAGTACACGCAAGGAATGTTTTCCAACCCAAATAGTTTATTTAAGAACAGTGCAGCCTGAAGAATGGGGGCAGGGAGGGAGACAGGACTTCAGCTCAGACATTCTTATGATTTCAGCTGAAGTTTTTCATGTCCTGGGAGGAGTTAGTTTTCTTAACCCTCTCATTTAGAAGTATCTAATAACATCAGGCAATGTCACAGACGATCAAAGCATCTTTTTCTTCCTACAACAGGGTCTATACTTTTGTGGAGAGTCAGAGAAGGAGAATAAAAACACAATCTGGCTTTTATACTAGTTTTAATCTGGAGTAACTAGTAATCTAATTGTAATTTCTTCAGAGTGTCACTAGTTGAAGAATCAAAATTGTCTACATCCTTAGATATTCCTTTACGCCTGCTGCTGTCTCTCTTAGATTAACACTGCAATTGACTACTCCATGAATTCTACCCTAAAAACCCAGCATGTAAATCACAGCAAATGGGTAACATATGACAATGAGCACTACTGCCAGCTACCTGTGTATTTACAGATGCATATAGACTGTTAAATTGGCACAGGGTAGGGGTTTTTTCTGCCCCCTTCTCCCTGCTGTCCTTGACCATTAAAAAAATCCAACACCCAAACCAGCCTTGTCTGACTTTTGTTTCCACTGTGCTCTAGGGAGCTGCTGCAAAACTATTTTGTGGTTTGCCTTGATGCAGTGCAGCTGTTGGGAAGTACAGTATCTTTCCAGCCCTCCAAATGCTCTTTATAGCTGCAGCCATTTCCCCCTCCTTTCTCTCACTAAAACTGCTTGCAACTCCTCGATTTCAGTATCCAGGCAAAGTTCATGCTGAGTGTTCCCCCTGTTATGAAATGTAGTAAGAGAAGAGGGAGAGAGAAGCCACTAAAGACGTGTTGGTGTTATGAAAAATTAAGAGATAATCATCACTGACTGCAAATACTTGTATTCAAACCACTCTTCTTTCATGCAGCCCTTGAGAAGAAAAGGGCTCTTAGCCTCAGAGGAAGTCTGAGCAGAAATGCTCAGACAGTGTTCTGGGCTTACCTGAAAAGAAGGGGGCTTACAATAACACAGAGATGTTACCTGCTTTGTCAGAACCCACTTTTGACAATAAAGCCTTTTGGTTTTTCTGCTCCTCTAACTCTCATCAGTGCTGTGCAGCATTTCACAAGCAGTGAATCTTGTGTTAACTTGCAGCCTATGAACCTAGACACTAAAATTGAAAGCTCAGAGAAGGGCACACCCTTTGGTCAGCATAATAACCATTTATCTTTCAGCAAAATCCACACAAATCATAGTCTTTTAAACACACACATTAAAGAACTAAATATATATCTTACTCTGATATATATACGGAAGGCAGCAGGGAAGGACTGGTTCAACCGTAGTCTCTGGCTGTGGCATCTAGGAGTTCTCTCTTATTTAAACATGAAGTCCAGTGAAACTCTCATTTTAGCCTTCAGTGGCAGTTGATCCAGAGCAATTGCTTTGTGTGCACCACATTTCTTGAATGAAGATGTGAATTGTTGGAAGTTACTTTGGGAAAATGCTTGAACAGGCCTCCCTTTTTAATTGCATTGTATATCAGATAATGCCGTTTCCTTTTGTCCTTTTATTAGTCTGGATTAAATACATTGTAACTACCACCAAGCAGGATGAAAAACAAAGAGTGCTTCAATTTCTAAATAAAGGCATGGTCAGAAACACCTGTCTGGCCCATGAACCTAGTGGTACAGATGCTAAAAAGAAATCAGCCTAGAAAAGGTCGTTCTGATTCCTATCAGCATAATCTTGGAGTGCCTTGGCAGACAGCCCCTTAGAAAGGGACTTGCAAGAATGAAGAAGGAGAGTAAGGGGGAGGAAGAAAGGGAGGAAATACTTTCATAAGAAAGCCTACCAATCCTAGGCAGTTTCCTTGAAATCCCTCCATCTGAGAACTGGAGCCCTGGTTTGGAGACTTTACTGCTGAGCCACGTTTACTTGTGCCTTAAGGAGGGGCCTGGAGAGCAATGGCAGGATTTGCTCCAGCTAGTTAGCCATGTGGCAGTGCTGCTCCTGCTGCAATAGGATTCCTTCACCATTACGTTTCTTCTCTCGGGCTCCACAGGCAGTTCAGCTCTCAGAATCTACATTCAAAATTATGAGCTTTCAAAAAAAGGGGAAAAGCCACATTCTGCCCTCCCGCTCCCTAGTTTGAACATGAAATATTTGCAGTAGCCACACAGCTCCCATTGAGCAGGCAGGGGACTCTCCATTAAAATAAGCACAAAGCAGTCTCTGCCTCTCCCCAGAACGGGCTGCAAGTGCTCTGATGCTGTGCCTGCAGTACCTAGAAAGCACATGGCAAGCTCTGGCTCCTTGACCTGGGAAGCCAAGTTCCCCCAGGACCTGGGCAGAGTTGGGTTCTGGGGAAAATTCACAGTTCACAACATGATGAGTGGGGGTTTCCTGCACTGGTTAATAAGGAAAAAGTTGGAAAAGAGTTTGCCTGATTTTTTTTCTTTCCCATGTGGTAGTAGGATTAATGCACTGAAATCACATCCTGGATTTAACCTCCTATGGCTGTCTCCTTGGGACTGAGTAGTTGACTTGCGCTTTTCTTTTCTGACATGGGAGTTTCTGATAGGTGTGCAGATTGACCCTAGCTATTTCTGCCTGTTCCTGGGCAGTGGTGATGCCTGAGAAAGGCCAGCCTATATTTTATCGTGTGCCATGCATATTTTAATCAACGACATATTTTAATCAATGAAAGACTAACTAAACACAAAATTAATCTGTAAGAAATTTATTGTTTCTCTATATTCCACACTTTGGTAAAAGCTTTTAAATTAACACCTATAGAACTAGATGTGTCATAAATGTGCAGAAGAGAGTTTTTCATATAATGGTAAAATATTTGTAGATCAATGACACCTTCCTAATTTTTTTTTTAAAAGGGAGGACAGAAACTTTATCTCTTCAAATTCTTTTGACTGACAAGACTAAATTTAAAAGAAACACAAAAACCCAGTCCATATTTTACTAAAAATAGTAAATATTGAAAATTTATTTCATTAATGTCTCCTGGTTATGTGTTTGCTCTGTATTTAGCTGCTTCTGCACAGCCTTAAGATTCTGAGAAAACATAAAAATACTCTACAGAAAGTCTTTACAGACTGACAAATTAAAAATCTGTGGTTATGGAACCAACATAAATCTGAAGTTTATTCACTTAATTTAAAAAAAAAAGAAGATGAGGACTTTTTGTGATTTTTTTTCCCCAAAGTGTCTTTGATTTACAGATGATACCAGGAGCAATTGATGCAACATGTTGCTTCTTTCACCTGTAGGTGCCCATGTGTTCTATCTGGCAAAGTCATACGGGGTTTACTGCTTTCAGTGAGCTAGTCTTTACAGAATTTCTCTGTTATGAGGATGGGTGAAACCATTTGAATAAAAGGCTAAAAATGAATGCTTTACTGCTCCTGTAGTATCTATATATTCTCCTTTTTATGTGATGGTTCCTTTTCATGTGGCATCTGTAGCTGTGTATTGACAGTCTGAAGCATGGTAGGTTCAGTGGATTTTAGACAAGCTATTTGAAGGACCTGGTGCTGTTCCTACTTGTGGTACAGTTGGATCTGATGGTCTGAGCTGGTCTCACATCTCAACAACTGTCAAAAAACGTGGTTCCATTCCCACGTGATCCTGACTGCCAAGTCCCTCTTTTCCAGGCTGAGCTCTCATCTAACTTCTGGTGAACAATCTCTGTTCACTAAACCAGCTGAAAACCACTAATTTTTATTTTTGTACTTGTTTTTGGATGATTTAGTAAGCTGATTTGCCCCACAAAGTCATCAGGCAAACATTGTGCTGCAAATCTGCCCCTTTCAAGCTGTAAGTTCTCAGATTCAATCAGTTCACCATTTAAATGTTCATCTTTTTCACATTGTTTAATTTGCAATTTACAAAAATCAGACTGAAATTTATTAAATTGTAGTCTGGGATTTCTTGCTGGAATCCCTACTTATGAACTTTCCACCTTCATTTTACATCTCCAAAATCTACCCAATGTGTCCCCTTCCTATCATTTTGCTACTTCTTTTGTATTAAAATTAACCAAAGCTAACCTGTACTAAGTTCTTCTCTTTTAAGAAAAATTATGCTATTGAAAATTATTGAAAAATTATGTTATTTTCCTTTCCATTTTCTTCAAACATAGCATCACTCCACCATCTTTGTCAGATGAATGAAAATTTCTCTTGTTCGGTGTTCACTAGTTTTCAGTCCTTTTGGATTCTTCCTAGGAATACAGAAAGCCAGTCACAAACATAGGAAAAAAAAAAACAAAATGAAGATCCTGAATGAAATACAACTGACATATAATGAAACCCATTAAGCTCTGTTGGACTTAAAATGAAACTTACTGAATAGTTCCCTAAGCAGGTTGCCACAGGTCTGATATTTACTCTTTGCTTAGTTGATGGTGAATGTAAAAATAGAAACACCATTTTTCTAAATAGTTCCTAATCTTGCTTTGACTAATCATTCAGGTAACAAATATAAGAAGAGGAAGGATTGTCCTATAGTTAGAAACCAGTGAGATGTGGGTCATATTCCTGGATGACTACAGATTTCTTGACTGGGTGTGCAGTCTCTGTGACCTACAGTTATTTCATTTGTATTCCTGGCTGTAGCTTCCCCCAGAAACTACACCTCTGCTTTGTAGGAGCCAGCTGCTGCTGGGCTGAGTTGCAGGGTGCTTTTACTTCACCCAGTGCTGTTTGTCCCAAATCATAAAGGAAGGGCTTGGTTTCAGTTTAGGTGTAAGAGAGTTTTGCCACATGGATATGAGTTCGTTGTGCTCAACAGACCTTGCTCTTTATACCTGCTGGTATAGGTGCTACTGCAGACAATTAGCAGGAAACATAGGACACTGGAATATGACCCAAGTTCTAGAAGGTAAGAATATCCCATTGTGCTTATTTGGGAGTCTGTGTGAAGCTGGGATTTCCAGGACAAAACCATATGATGACACCTTAGTGCATCTTTAGTGTCATTTCATCATTCTTGCAAAATTCATGAGGAATTGCTGGAGCAGATGATAGAACCCAGGATGTGGCTGATGATCCCATAACAGCTTGAGTTCTGTGCTCCTGCATTTTTATAACAATTTTTATTAACAAGTTTTATTAACAATTACTGAAATTAAGAAATACTTGTTCAACTAATGGAGACAAGGGGGTCTTAATGAAAACTCTTTATGTTGGGCCCATCTAGCACTTAGGCACAGTTATGTATCTGTGTGAAGCCCTCCAAGAATGGGGGTACTGAGTCTTTTATACTAGCTGAGTGTGTAAGAGGTCCAGTAGCTATACCTCTGTCTCATAAACTATTTTTCTTTGGAGAAAACTTGGCAACATAAGAATGCTCATGGGCATATTCAGCTGGGAAAGTTATTTCAGAGTGTCTAAGATATGAGTTTAGTTTGAATTTTAAAAATTTTTTGTGGCTCTCACATTTAATTTCTCTGTGTCTCAATTTCTCAAGGATTAATTGCAAACAGAAGTAGGTCCTTGTCCTTCAATCATATTGCAAGAATGAATTCAATACAACTGTTGTGAAATATTAAGAGGCTTTGAAAATGTGAAGATGTTTTTGGTACTAGAAATTACTTCATAAAAATTATGTAAAAGATGAAGTTTTGCATATTAAACATGAAAATACACAAAAGCTAGGCTATATATTTAGCCTATAAAAGAATATTTGTGTTGGCCCTTTTTCCTTAAATTATTACTCTTTGAAAAATCCTTCTCACAGAAAGTCCTAGGTTCTTCAAAACAAGTTCTGAAATTAAACCAATGTAGAGTTTAATTCTGGATAAAATTATGTGAAATTGAGGCAATTCACTATTAAAACCCAAGGTATGACGTTAAGAATCTACAGAAACAACCTGGTGAGATAAAATGCTGAAGAAACCTAAGACATGATTTTCTCAAATTTTCAGTTTATTCATGCTGCAGCATGAGAAGTTACCCACTAAAATGGGAAAATGTAGTTTGTTCTGGTACAGGAAATTGTTTGCTAAGGAATTTTCTGCTTACTGAATTTTTTTATGTGGAAGGCTTTTCACGCACACGAACATACGAGGCACGTAAATGTATGTATGTGCAAACACACACACATACACATTGCATGGTATTCCCAGCTTCCAGACTTATAAATACATATAAATGATCCTCTCAAATGCAAAACTTACCAATCTGGTAGGAGTATGAACTATTTTCTGAATAGAATAATGTTTAAGCTCTCTTTTTTTTGGCATTACAAAGAAGTTCACATACAGCTATGGAACTGAATCCTATGGCTAAGGTGGGGACCCCATTCTTCCTGTGCAGAAGAGTTGATTGGACACAGAGGAAGGGAAAGGGAAGAAAACTCTAGAAATACAGGTCTCTGGAAATGTAGCACCACATTATTAGCGGATTTAGCTGCACTTCTCTCAGTGGAGCTGCAACCATTTACCCCAGACCCAGACTCACTTCCACTGCTGCTCTTTGAATCCATGCCAGAGTGAGGTATAACTTAAACCAGAAACAGATGTGGGCGACTGTAGCCGAGCTGCAGAATATATAAAGGCTCCATACGTGTTAATTTTCCAGGCATTTGTAACAGGATTGCTGAAATAACTGTAAAATCTTGCAGCTAATGGACCCTGAATGGAGAGAAAGGCTTCTCCTTTGTTTGCTGCAAATTATCCTTCATTTCTGCCTTCCTTGTTTAGATCGCACTGCATTTATTTTGAATTGTTTTCAGCCTTTTCTGCTAAGGATCATGGGAGAGCAAACTTAAGTGATTGCAAATGTTTCTGCGGTAATCATTTCCACTGGAGAAGCCAGCTGGATCGTCCCCCATTGCCTGGCTGAAACTTCTGTCCCTTGCTTTTCAAAAAAAAAATAAAAACACAGAGGGATAAGTATTTTTAATTTGTATAAATATGGTCCTGAAAATGCAGGGTACAGGTATATAGGAAGGTATAAAGTGAGCACTTCTTGAAGCAGAGAAGCACCAGAGTAAGAATTCTTTTTCAGTTCACTGTGGTTTTGGAAGGCAGACCAAAAGAAAAATGAGAGGTTTCCAGAAAAAACAGAGTTATTGGCCAAACTAAGCAAAATACTTAAAGTGAGCAGAGCAAACCTCTGTCTGCTAACAGTTTGTAGCAAGGGATTGTATTTTCTTTACCAGCCTCCTACCCCAGGAACTTTGTCTTAACATCAAACAAAAAACACAATAGGAATAAACAGATCTCTGATGATGCATTGCTTTGCAAAACCAGGCTGTTCCAAAGCTAAAATAATGACTGTTTTCAGATGTGATTTGATTTTTTAATGGAAGGTTTGCTCCTGTTGTTCACTTATGAATCAAGACTAGATCACTGTACATTGTCTTAACTCTGCAATCACTCTCTCAGATTTCCTGTGATTTTTTTCAAAAGAAAGAACATTTCTTTAATAAGATGGGTGTAGTGGCATTTACTTCTTGAACTTCAGGAGTGAGAAGAATGTTTAGGAAGATTCAGAAGTCCTCATAATTTTTTTTCCTGTGATATTCGTTCAGTCTGAAATGAAGGTGAAGCGGGAGTCCAGTTTCCCCACTGCAAGAATTTCCATGGCTGCATTTCCTGCTGAGTCCTCCCAGTCCACAGTGGCTTCTGCAGCTTTAATACTAAAATCTTCAGCAGCATAGCTGCCCACTTGTTCATTACTCCATTTCTCCTCAACATTACAGGACAGTTCTGCAGGGGATGTCAAATGGACTTAGCTTGCAATCAAGACATCCAGCCTCTGAAGTTACCGACTGGTCTTTTATGTTGAAATTTGCTTCCTGGGCAGGGCACCAGCACAGTGCCCAACTTGCCACGTATGTCCCATCTCTGTGTGGATCACAGGAATGTGAAGAAGTTATTTTGGCTCCCTGCGCTTGTGGAAGTGTAACGCTGTCACTGGTGGTTTGCAGAATGCTTTTGCATCAGAAAAGAGCATTCATCTCACTCTGCTTACAGCACAAGAAAAAGGAAATGCCTCTAAATTTCTGAAATCTTTCCTGAAGAATGTGCTATTCTGCAGAGGTGACATACACAGCATATGTTGTGGGAGGGCTGAGATAGTTCTGTATTCTGTTTCTTATTGGACTGTCCAAAGCAATGGCTAATGAGACAGACTGGGTGTGTTCCCAACAAAGATGTCCTAATCCACTTCCATAGTAGGAGTAACTAATTTTTCAAAATGGTGAAAATAATACCAGACAATGGGCCATTGCAGATGAAGTGAGGAGAAGCCTTAAGAAGGCATTTGTCAGGACCCTGAGGCCACTAATAAGTCTTGCTGCTGACCAACCTCACCCTGGGGCCTCCACCCTCACCCATGGTTCCAGGAGCCCCTGTTCAGCACAGCCTTGGGCCATCAATCCTTACCTGGATTACATTGTAGGTGTTCTCTCTTCAGCCCTGCTTCTGGCCCTGCCTCCTGGATGTACTTGGGCCCTGTGCAGTAGGTAACTTGTGTCTTGCAAGAACTTCTGACACACAATGCAACCTTGTCTCTGACCTGTCTCCTATTGCTTGTGACAGGACTTCCCAGAGGGACCCTGGACCTGATTCCACGTATGCTGAATTTCCAACGTTTGATGGACCTCCTTGCCAGCATCTGACTTTGTCTGCTGTGTAGTAGTCATCCACTCCTACCCTTCTGGAAACTGCTATTAGAAAACCTTTAAAACAGTTCTAATTTATGTTTGATTGTGGAATAAAAAAAGTAAAACATGCCTGAGTGGCAGGTTTGCAAGTAGTTCCAGGAGAATTGTTGCATTGTTATGTCTCAAAATATTTTACTTTAGGTAGCTACGGAAGCAAGGCCGTATCTGTAAGTAGGAAAAATGGTCATAAGTTATTTAGGGAAAAAACAATTCCTTTACTGTGGTACCACATCTCAGATGATGTCTAGAAATGAGCACACGCAAAACAAAGACTCCTGTGATGCCCTGCATTGTAAAGAAACTGTCCTTTGAGTTCTGCTGAAAGTCAGTGTTGTGCAGCTGTATACTCATTAGTTAAATTGCACTGTATTTTGATTTGTTATGGAACCTGTGTCTTCACATTACACATACACCTGTTTTTTGTGCTGTTAGCTTCAGTTTCCTTCTGCAGTGAGAAATACAGAAAGTTCTAAAGAAGACAAGTACTTTAGAAGAATTTCAGGACACCTATTTATCATCCTGCTAATTACTAGACTGTTTGGAAATAACTGGATAAAATCAGACATGCAAGAATTTATTTTTTTTTTGACTGTGAAAATAATTACTGATTTTTTTCTCAGCATGAATTCTGCCTGGTCATCAGTTGTTCTAAAACTGATATGAAAAATAAGTTAAAGAGAATGCTGTTTGAGTGGGTTCATTTTCCATACCAACGTGAAGCTGACCAGTGCAGACATCAGTGTGTCTGGATGACAAGAGGAAGTGTGCCTGCAAAGTGTTTGTGCTGCTAGAATTGAAGTGACGAGCTCTCAGGTGTGCAATTCAGTGCTGGTAGCTATGTACAGCTATATCAACTGAACCCTTCACAGTCTCCAGGACCCCCACTTTCAGAGCAAAGCTGAAGATTCTGAAATGAAGAATCCTCTGCAGTGGTGAGGGTTCACTCCAGGGAAATCCTCATCCATACAGAAATAAAAGTTCATGATGCTTTGCAATACACTTGGCTCCCCAGTTGTAAGTGGCTTCACTTTATGGATTAATGGCACTGTAGAGCCTCCAGCTGAGAAAAGTAAATATAAATGTGGGACCTCCTCCTCCATGTCATAGCCATAAAAGCAGCAGTCACATGTTAGAGCTGGAATTCCTGCAAGGCCTTTCTCATTAACCTAGAAACTGTAGCCAACTGATTGTCACAGCCTGAGAGATATGCTTCCATGTATAAACAAAACCCCATGGAAAGAATGAACATGTTTCAGCCTGCTTAGTTTAGCTTGCTTTCTCAAAGTGTTTTTTTGTTTTTAAAGCAAAAATATTTCCTTCTTTTTTTGCAACTTCTCATGATGCTATTATCTTCTCTGCCTTAGATAGAGAGAAAGAAAATATTTAAGCTGCATTTACTGTTGTTATTACTAGCTTGAACTAGAGAGAGAAAGACCAAGCTGGAAGCCGTAGGAAAACATTTTAGCCTGCAAATTTAGGGGTGAACTATGGTATCAGTGATAGCCAGGTTCTGGGCTCCTTGGACAAACTGTGTCTGCAGGAAAGCAGAGCAAGTGCCACCACTCTGCCACTGTCCAAGGGCTCTGAGTCCTCTGGTCTCCAGTCTTGATCTTGTTTTCTTGGCAAACCAGAGTGAGTTCCATTTCTGCACTTCCAGCTACACTAATAACCCTGGCACCAGCAGGGCCATTAGCAGGAGCAGGTGGAAAAAAAATGGATGAAAAGACAGAGAAATTTTAGTATTTGAATTCATCATAACTCTTGAGTTGAAAGTATATATTTTTTTTCTTTCAAAGAAAAATGGTTTTATTTTGCTAGAAGGACAGTAAAATAGTATTGTTTGGATAATGTCTGGTTTACAATAAGAACAAAGGCATGAAAATTCTGCATATATAGTGCAGAAGCTTTAATTGCAGCATTTAATAATACATAAAGCATACTGCAAAAGTTAGGCTAAGGAGCTGTATTAAAGCCACATACCATGAATTAAGGCATAAAGAAAATCCAGGTAAAGAAGGGTGTTTGGGAAGCCTGTACAGAATATTGTTCATATTAATTAGAGTGAATGGAAATGTAAACAATTGCATCTTACATCTGTCAAATAAACTAAGAAATAAATGTTGTCAACACCTAATGTACTGCCAGACTGTGGTGCACACAAGGCACTGGTATCCTTCATCCAACAGGTGGGTGTTCAAAGCAAATGCTTGCCAGGTGGGAGACTTAAACCCTTCCTCTATTTTTTTATCTCTCAGAAGGAAACTCACCTTTCAGAAGAGATGGTTTCTGTGCTTGTGGTTTATTGTTTGAAGGTTGTTCAGTCTGGAGAGCTGTCAATCAGAGCCGTAATTCAAAATGCAGATATCCACCCTTCATTTTCTTTTCCTGCTGCAACAACAGAAAGCCTTTACACACACAAGTGCAGGTGGGCTTGCAGTCCCACTGGACAGGGAAAGAAAAGGACAGGGAGGATTCCCAGCTGCACAGAAACATCCTGTGATACAATATCTCACACTCTACATCTAGAACATAATGATCCTCCTTAGTTCCACCAGCCCGAACCCTTCCAAGTCTGGGTTTTTCACCATCATTTTTGGACTCAGAGACTGCACGTATTTCTTCCATGTGTCACTGCCCAGCAGAAGAAACCCTAGCCCCAGAGGAGTGAAGGATGGGGATAACCTTCAGCTGGGACTGGGACATGGCTTACGTCCAGTTTTTCTGATTCAGCACTGAGCATTCAAACATCTGGGTACACCACTGCCCCAGTGAAAAAGGAAGATAATTTGGTCTGATAAAGAGAGGAACATTCCAAAAGATCATCCCTGCAGCTGAGGAACTTCCAGGACTTCATATCATGGATCAGAAGCATACATCAATGTTTCCCTTACCATAGGTTAAATGTGTATTTAATGGTTTCCATTACTTTTGTATTCATTGCAGGCACAGGTAATCACTGCATTTCTCTTTGTGCCATGCTGCAAGACATTCTTCAGAATGTCAGAAGCACTGGTAATTCTTATGCTTAATGGAACATATAGCCTTAAATCTAGTTGTTATAACTTTAGGCAGGCAATTTACATAAAAACTGTGCAATAATTTCAAAATATGCATATGAGTTGGTATATTACTTGGGTAGAAGTTCTGCTGAAATTAGATATCCAGAATGATTTTGTATGGAAGTAGAAAGAATGATTTTGTATGGAAGTAGAAAGAAACAACTGACAGGGAAAAGTATCAAAGTGAGTCTTTGTCTGTTGGGTACTACATAAGCATGTGCAGATGAATATCTTCCAGGTTAGTTAACAAACAGTATGACTTTGCAGGACCAAGTTAAATAAAAGCATCAGCTTGGTTTGCTCCCTGCTAACTGCAGCTGGTTCCTCAAGTGACACTAAGTTAAGCACTACAGCTAAAAATCAAACCCTGGTGGCAAGCTACGAATAAAGAATTTAAACATCTTACAGAGCATAAGCTACTCAGTGTTATTCACTAGGGACTCAAGGTAGGAGTTTGTTCCACTGTTTCTGACAAGTCCCTTCAGAGCAGGAACAGTTTCTGTGGAACTCATGATACACTTTAACCTTGTATTTGAAAGATCACTTCAGAGGTAATGCAGCATTTTGATCTCTATTTAGTTGTGGAGTCGGAGGACTTCATGGACATCGTTGCATGCCCATGGTGAAGCTTCTGGGTTGAAACCCTGGGTCCTACTGAAGCCAGTTGTTTACCCTGAATACAGGTGAATACAGCCCCTTCCGGTCTGGCCCCTCTCTATTCACACTTTATGGGGCTGCACAGTGACTTCCCTGAGCATCAGCAGAAAGGAGACCAAAAGGCTTTTTTGCTGAACTATTGGACCTGTTTGACTGACCTAAAATAGAACCAGAAATGGAGAAAACCCCTTTGATCTCTGCTATCGAGGTGGAGTTATTAATGCATTTTATCTTCCTCACTGTTTAAAAAGGTGAAAAGAAGTAAGAACCTAGGATTTTTTTTTTTTTTTAATTTATGTCCAGAGGTTTTTAAATCTCCGGTGGGGAAAATCAGGAAGTGTGAAGAAATACATTGCTAACAATGGGCTATTATGAGTGGAGCATTTAAATGGTGTGAGGCAATATTGCATTAGTGAATCAAAATTTCAGTTTCGTACAGAAAATTGCAGCTGGTCAAAAACAATCTGTCCAGAGTTGTGTTAAGTATCCAAAAACATTTCTGAAGAGAAAAGAATACTGGTGTGTTTGACTGAACATTTTCCACACATTTTTAATTCTTCCAATCTTTTGAATTTGGGTGCTTGACTTTACAGCCTTAAGAAAATCTTTTAATTTAGGTGTATAATACGTTTTATTTCTTTATTAAGAACAAAAATCTTATAAATTGGATAAACAGTTTCAGAAAGACTGGACAGATGGTAGCTTGCCTGTGCTAAACTTTATGTAAACAAACATACCATCCCTTTTTCCGGTCTGAACTGTAGGTGTTTTTAAGCACCTACTTCAGGAGAGGATTTGCTGAGGTTGCACAGATCCCACAGTATCACTAAGTCCAACAAAAACAGTTCAGGCTGAATGAGCCAGTCATTGACATGATGGGCTTTTTAAGCTATCCACACACAGTCTAACCACATTAGGGACTAGAAACCACCAACATAGCCACCTGTGGAGTTCATTAAAGAGTCAGAGGTTGTTCCAGAAAAAGAAATACTTCCTGTACCCTGGCATCTAAGTCCTGCAGGTCTTTATCAGAGGTGGGGTGTTAATGCAACAGAGATGGATGGCTGCTGTCCTGCCATGACACTGCAGCCACCTCACGCCACTTTGATTTTTGCCATAAAATAGACATAAGTGCATTAAGTTCACATCAGCATTCAGCACATAAACATGTATGTGTATATAGTAAGTATATAACACAGAGAGATTAGACATCAGTTGGATTTGTGCACACATTTCATTCCACATTTCACAAAATCACAGAATTTGTATGGTAAATCATGTGCGAATTATTCAATCATATCAATTCTGGAAAATGGGAAATTGCCTCTGTTCCCCATGTGAGATTATGTTCAGATGATTCAAAAGGGCACTGGAAACAGGCAAAAGAGGTAACTGAGCATCCATCACCAGCTGAGAAAAGTCCATAATTGTATTTATTTTCTAGATGATCCAGCACTCATCTGTGTAGTTGTATTTATGGTTTCTTTTAACTTTTCACAAATATTTGCAAAGTGGTACTTGAATACATTAATTTCCACCTTTAAACAGTTATATCAACTTGCTTCTGCCTAAATAAAACATAATTTTGGGGGAAACTTCACTTATTTCTTACATTTTTCTCTGAATTCTGGTATTTGATTCTCCTTTTTCCTCCCAACGTAAGTATTTTAACGTCCCTGTTAAGTCCCTATATGTCTCTGTTCTTTTCCGAATTTTTCAACATCCCAGATCAAGAATGCATGTCAATAAATGTTAATAATCAGCATATGATGCCAGCTCTGGTAGCTCCAAGGATGGTTTTTACAGCAGGCACTTCAGCAGGCTTTTCTGCCCTCAGACACATCATGTTTGAGTTGGGAGAGCCATGGCTGTGTGAACACACCCTCTTGTTTCAGATATATGGTTAAACAGGTGTAAAGAGGTGCATGAATAAAAGGTTTTCTTTAATTAATACTTTGCTACTTTTAGGGGCTGAGCAGATAAAAGGGTGCTCATGTTTGTGCTATTATCCCTACATGGAGTGTTCATACAGGTGGTCACTGTTTGGCCCTGCTAATACAGTGATGAATTATTCCTGGATCACCTTTTCATAGTTCATAGAGTTGCAAATACACTTCAGTGTTTATAAATGAACCACCCTGTTAAAAAACTACCCAATGGGCCCAAACCCAGGTAAGGTGTCTCAAACATGTAGCTCAAAGTCCCTCTCCCAACCTCTAGAACAAAAAGACTTGAGTTTCCTGTGTGGTGGGCATTCAGAATATGAGCACAATGGAACCAAAGCTGGCTAAGAATGACATTTACGTCTTCATGGCAGTGGCAACATCGTACAGATGGTCCTGAATTAATTCTAGTGCCAAAAGCCATCGGGACCTGGGGCTCCTTAGGGTAGGAGCAACATTGTCTCTCTGTCTGCTAGGTTTTGACTCCCAAATCAGGTCAGCTGTGTGTATGGGAAATTGTACTGCATGGTCTTGATATATCCTCAATCTCTCTGTGCCTCAGTTCTTCCCTGATTCACAGAGAAGCAGGCTGACTTTTGGCTATAGAGGTAGTAAGTTCCTATTATACTAAATAGAATTAGGTACTTTGCTGTAAACAGAAGTTTAAAGTTTAATCCCCGGCTGACTGAGACGTGAGGGGCAGAAGGGCAGATATTAGCAGGCATTTGGGCAGTTTTGTGTCCTGAATTACTTCTGTGGAACATTTCAGTTCTGCAGCGACTGAAGAGCACAGTGCTGGGATATGCTTCTGCTGATGTGGCACCAGAATTTCCAAGTTCGTCAAGGAGAAGGTATTCCTGTTACCTCCGCCTCCTTTTGTGCGCTGGAGCCCGAGAGACGTGGCAGCTTCCTGAACCGCTTCCCAATTATATGGTATGCATGTTGTATGTCCCCTGTGACCATCAGGACAAGAGGAGAGTCAACAATTCCAAATTAAGAGCCACAGAGCACAAAAAAACTCAAACAAAATAAAAAAAAATACTACCCCCACCCAAAAAGTGAGAAGTCGGGAAGAAAAACAAAGACTTTCTTTTCTTATTTTTCTTTGCACAGAAAAGTTTTGTAGCAGCAGAGCCTGATACACTGAGACTGAGAATTGCTAGATCTCAGGACCTGAGTTTTGTTTACTGCAGTTCCTCAGTAACATTAAGAAAATGCTGTTATGATTTGACTAAAGCTTGCAAGATCGAGACATTTGCAGGGGAAATTTTCAGTCTTTTTTGCCTACTCTTTCTGAAAGGGTAGAAGCTGGGAGGCAAGATGACTCACTCCATGGGACTTTTAATTTTAAAGTGTCTAGAGCTGCTGTGAGTGAGGCCAGGCTGTGGAACACCCGGAGACTCGCAGGGTTTTATTACCGCGGTCCACGTCATCCTGCAGTTCTCAAATCCCTGGAAGAAATATTCGAGCAGAGCAGGGGGGAAGGGAATCCTTTGCTTTTTGACCTGCAAGTTTTCTTGTTAAAACATTTGCATCTTTAACCCACAAATATAAATTTTGCCAATGTTCCTTCCAAGGGTATTTCTGCATTCTCTGGTTTGTTTGTAAAACCAGAGAATTTAACGTTGTCCTTCTCACCATGTAAAAGGATGTTTTGCCCTCTCCTCTGTGCCTGTGCTTTACTGTCGTGAGTTAGAGTTTGCCCTATCACCTCTGAGGCTTTCCATTCTTAAATGCAAAAATGCTTGATTGTAAAAAACAATGCTGGGAAGATACCAATATTTGTGAAAAATCACAAAGAAATAACGTAAAGGGGGAGGTACTTCTCAATTCAATACCCTGAATAGGATGCAGTTTGTCGCTGAGATCATGAAGTAAATAACAATTTGCAGCTAAGCATAAAGCTTGCGTTTCTGTTCAGCAAGCACATGGAGCCTGAGCTACATTCTCCTTAACAACACTTGGAAGAGCAGTTTTAATGAATGGCAAATGTCTAAACCTCCCTGCTCTCCCCATCCACCTAAAAAACTTTCCCTGCTCCTGCCGCAACATAAACCCCATACGCTGCGTTATTTTTTTAACTTAATCTGAGCTGCTTCACCGATCTGTGCAACAAAAGAGTGAAAAAATAATCTGTAGAACACATGGAGAGCAGAGACAGGGCTTCGAACAGTCTGTGCACAGTAAGTCAGAAAGAATCTTGTGGGGAATCTCTGCTAGGAGAAGCTGGCTTGTTTCTCTTCATGACGTGTCAGGAAGATACAAATGACAGACCATATCCAGGCTGAGCACAAAGCCCTGGCAAAATCTAGGAATAGCCTTTGTTAAACTGCCCCCTGGATCTTGAGGAGGAGGTGCACCAGGGCTAAGATCATGTAAACTAAGGAGGAATCTACCGTTTATGTTGAGAAGTGCCTTAAATTATTGACATTTTAGAAAATATGAGATCACCAATGGAAAATGAGAGAACAATATCATAAAATAATTTTTTTACTACTATTTGTTAAGTTAAATGAATGCTGAAGAGTTTTCTACTTTTTGAAAGTTTAGTAAATGCCATTTTACATGGCTTGAAAAGTATTTAATACTACTTTTTGTTTCTGATAGTTTTGGTGATCAGCATTTTTACTAAAAACACCTATTTTACTTTAAAAAAAGGGTTGTTTTTTTTTTTTTGCTAAATTGCCCTTTTTTACAAAAACCTTTTAGTATAGAGTATGGTACGGGGGGAGGGGGTTGATAAATATATTTTTTTTTTTAAATTTTTAAGCAAAACCATTTCTGAAATACTTACAAATACCTGATATTACAGTAAAAATGATTAGTCATCAGGGAAATTTTCTGATTTGAAAGACCTTATTGTAAAAAAAAAGTTTACATGAAAATTTTGAAAACTCTTTCCAAAGATAGCAAGTGCCACTTCACTGAGTCAGGTACACTGATCAGGATCTCTGGAAGTTGGTTAATTCAATTTCCTGTTTGAACCAGCAGAGTTGCTGATGCTGTATCAGGTCAGCTATGAGTGAAAAGGTAACTCATATCCTGGGGCTGTTACTTTTTTGTCCCTGGGATGAGATTTCTCATTAGGTCTTTCCCAAAGAAAGGGCAAATGAACAGAGAGTGAAGATGTGAAGAAAAATTTTGCAAGAACATCTGCCAAAAATAAATCTGCTTGAAATAAATGACTCTCCCTCTACATCTAATCTACATTATGTCACTGCAGTTAATTCTTACAGTTTTGGGGGCTGGGGGGGGGGAAACCCTGTTCATGAGAAATCACTGAAGGAAGAATTCATAATGGATGAAGAAAAAAGTATTTGGAGAAAAGTTTTAAAAATTAGGTTTGGTTAAGAAGTCTTGCAGTGGGGCAGTCTTAGCAAGCGTCATCAATATGGTAGCCCATAAAATGTCTTTCATTATGAATGTTTGATTCAGGGCATTTTTTATTGTCAAAAGAGCTCTATGTGAGTTCTGCTCAGCCTGGGATTCTCGGGGCATATTTAAACAGAGCATGAAAACATTTAAATGTGACACCACAGTGGGGGCAGGGGCTGAAAGCCATTATCATTAGGATTCAGAATGATCTTGACAACTTGGAGAAAGGGAGCAAAACAGTGGAGTTCAATTAAAAAAGCCACTAGCAAAATAAGCTTAGGAAGAAAAGCAAACAGATACATAAATATACAATGAATAGTTAACCTAGGTGGGTGATAACACCCCAGAGAAGGATCTGGAGAATACAAAGAGGCTAAACTGTCTGCATCAATGGCACAGCCTTTTTGAAGCTTTGCTTGTGTCATTCAGAAATATATTAATAAATATGTGTAAGCAATAACAGCATTTCCCCATACTCATAATGTCTCAGCTTTTTTTACTCTTGAGATGCATGTGGGAAAAATTGGAGAGTCCAAGAGTGAGAGCAAGCAAAGGAGCAAACAGTTGTTCAACAAGGTAGAGAAGAGATTTAACAGATTAATTTTGAGGAAATTAAAATTGAATGGACATATAATCTGTGTTCTTTCCACATATGAAAGGTTGCTCACACTTCACTTAGGGCAGAGCAAGCAATTTTTCATTTTTCAGAAGACAAAATCTTGGATTTTCTGTTAGAGAAATACTTTCTACTCATGGTAGTTACCTGCTGCCACTTTTGAGACAGAAATAATTTCCTTAGAAGTTTTAAAAGGATATTAAATACGAGTCAGAATTCATCTAGAAATATTTGCCCTTGATTAGAGGTAAAGACAGAGATTAAGCTGACTTCTTGATTTCTGAGCCCTACATTTCTGTTATATTTCATAGAATAAGCTTCTTACATTTTAAATGGGCTTGCTGTTAAAAGACTGATTTCCATGTCTGCCCAAAGAGCCCAGCTTTGCACAACCTTGGCAGGAGCTGGGAACTTTTCATGGCAAGAGTCATGTTGGTGATCAAGGACTGAAGACTCTGGCAAAGAAGAGTGAATCTCAGAACCACCTGTCCAAAATGGTTTGACACCTTTGCACATCAAAGGACATGATACGGATTTTCTGATGAGAAACTTCTGATTTTGCCTCAAAGTTGTCTGAAACTTTTCTGCCAAGTGTTGCTTGAGATGTGCACGAAATTCCCACATCCCCGTCTATGTCTGGGCCATGCTGGCTATGAGCACCGTGGTGAAATTAAACAAGGGATCTCCTTGGGCACTGTAAATGGTCTGTATTGTCAGAATGGTCGTGGGCTGCTTTTGGCCCATGCCAGTTCATCGTCTGCCAGACAGTTGTGTAGTACTGTGTGTATTCCAGGGATCAGCCCCAAAATGATCTGTGTATGCAACACAGTGCTCAAAAAAGGTTTCCTGGCCCAGAACAAGTACCTGACAGCTCCCCTCTGTGTACAGAATCCTTCTGGGCATGTCTGGTGTTCTGGTACAGACACACTTTGTCTTCATTATGAATCCAAAGGTGCATCCTCATTTATATTTCTGAGGGCAAAGAGAACATTTTCACTTCATAGATGTTGCGATATTGTAAGAGACAGTATAATAAAGATTTAAAGTCTTATAATATAAATATAAGAAAGAGTATATTTTACTACGATTAAGGAATTATTAAACCAGTTCCTCAGGATAGATCTGTGCCTATCACCTAGATTTCATTTTAAATCCAGATTAGTGTTAGCAGTTGCAGAGCGAGACAGTGTTCTTTTCTTCTTACAGATTAAAATTTGTAATGTCCTCTGTACCATTTTAGATACTATCATGGTGGAGAAGTGTGATTTTAATGTTGCTTTTATTAGTAAATGTTTTATTTAATCAAGAACTGTCATGGAGCTCACCTGTCTAATATAACTCATTAACTGATGAAACAGAAGGGATAAATCAAAATTGCTTTTGTTACAATTGATTTTGTTGTCCTGCTGAGAGTTATTGGTCTTTGACTTGCACTTGGTTAGTGTGCTGAATACTGAAATATGTTCTTTCTCAGTGCCTCATAACAGACAGATCCACCTGTTCTACTACAAGCCTTAAAATTAAGCAAAAATTGGGTTTCAAAATTTCTTTGCTCAGTCTGATTCTGGCCAACACCTTGAAAGTTTTCTAGAGACAGCTTTCACAAGTACTCCCCTTCTCCCAGCTTATCACAAGCAGCTGGTTTTACTTTTACATAAAATAATGTAATGCAAGGAGTTAAAATTGAGAAGGCTGATTCTCAAAAAGTGCTTGGTGCTTGGAGACCACCTAGTCTATTACTGATTAAAGTATCTCTGAAACACAAAGAAATTAGCCTCAGAGTAATTAGGTATCTCAAGGAGTGGACCAGCGTGAACTTCATGAGGTTCAACAAGGCCAAGTCAAGGTGCTGCACCTGGGTCAGGGCAACCCTGGGTATCAACACAGGCTGAGGGATGCAGGGATTCAGAGCAGCCCTGGCCAGAAGCACTTGGGGGTGCTGGTGGATGAGGCTGGACATGACCCAGCAATGTGCACTCACAGCCCAGAGAGCCAAACGTGTCCTGGGCTGCATCCCAAGCAGGGCAGGGAAGGGGATTCTGCCCCTCTGCTCTGCTCTGGTGAGAGATCCCACCTGGAACCCTGCATTCAGCTCTGGGATGCCAGCACAGGAAGGACATGGACCTGTCGGAGCGAGTCCAGAAGAGGCAACCAAAGATGATCAGAGGGATGTAGCTGCCCTCCTATAAGGAAAGGCTGGGAGAGTTGGGATTGTTCATCCTGGAGAAGTGAAGACTCTGGAATGACCTTATTGTGGCCTTCCAATATTTAAGTGAGGTTTGAGAGATGGAGACAGGCTTTTTAGCAGGGCTTGCTATCCCTTGATAGGAGAAGGGACAATGATTGTAAAGTAAAAGAGGGTATATTCAGATTAGGTAGAAGGAAGAAACTTTTTATGATGAGAGTGAAGAAACACTAGAACAGGTTTCCCAGAGGACTGGTGGATGCCCCATCCCTGGGAACATTTAAGGTCAGGTTGGATGGGGCTCTGAGCAACCTGATCTAGGTTGAAGGTGTCTCTGCTCACTACAGAAGCTCCATGGGGTTTTTAGCAGCCAATAAATTTCTGCTGGTGCAGAGGATGCCAGTACCTAAAACCCAGATTTCTTGAGGTAGTCCAGGACTGATAAAAGGCTATCTTCTTCACGAGATATAACAATACCTCTTCTTCTCCTGTCGTGGATGGAAGGGCTGGAAGACACAGCAACTGTGGGGGTGGACATTTTGTTGTGTACAACAGTGTTAGGGGAACAAAGAATGTCTGAGCTGAGGAATGGTGGGATTCCCTTAAAAGATATAGAATAAGTGCATCCTGAGTTTTATCCTTGGAAAAGGCGGGGCTGGTGAGGTGCCTAAGGAGGAGGCCATGGCTTGCTGGCTTTCAAAGACAGAAGTTCTTAGCATTAATATGTTATTTTGTTCAAAAGGGAACAGAGTACCTTACTTGGCAGCCTCACATGGGCATCAAACACACCACTGCAGAGGGTGCTGTTTCTCTCTCCAGCTTAACAAATTCAGCATGACTCTTGTGTCATCCCTAGGTGTGTCAGAGGATGTTTTGACCCTACCTTACCTCTGCAGACCATAGAAATTTTTGATCATGTGGCTGAGCACCATTGTCTCCATTTCACATGGAGGAAACTGAGGCATTAAGAGGCAAGATGATTTGCTTCAGATGGCTCAACAGACCTGAGACAAATGGCAGCATGAAAATTATTTTGTGGTGGGGAGATTTAGATTCGTAGAGTCAATGGCTTTTAGTTTATTAACTTCATGGTATTTACATTAATACCAATAGATTCTATAGAATCTGCTTTCAACTCTTTCCCTACAAGGAGTATTTTTCTTTCACCTTATATCAGAAAATTTCCTGGAGATTGAAGAGAGTAAGCAACAGGCATTTTAATTGTCCAGCTCATCACACATTTATATAACCAGAGTGAAATCTGTTTTCTTTTAGAAGTGAGGGGAGGGCACAGTTTTTTCTTTTTTCTTTTTTTTTTTTTTTTTCACAGACCCAAAAGTTGTCTGGAAACTGTGCCAAAACAATAGCATAAAAAGAATTCATCTGGAAGTCATTAGGGAAGCTTGCAGTGGGCAGTGATTAAAGCAGGATGGAATTTCTATTTTTTTTTTCCTCCCGTTACAGTTTCTAAACCAATCAAACAGCACAACTTTAGAGCCAATCAAACCCCAACACTTTTAAAGTCTTATGAATATGCAACCAAGAAAACTTTTCCCCCATTTCCCTCCTGAAGGCAATTCCAATAAACCCTTCTGTAATACCTCTGGACACAATTCCCTGCTCTGTTTAGGGGAGTTCAAATAGCTTTGCTTTTGCTCTGCCTATTTTTCCTGTCATAGTTTTAACTGGAAAATTCTAACTGCTTTCTTACTGCTTTCTTACTGCTCTCTAACTGCTTTTACATTAAAAACAACTGCTACAATATTATACTGGCATGTTAAAACACAGGCCTATAATTTGGCATTAAACCCAAATCCCTGCAGAGAATTAGAAGAATCAAATTATGAATGAAGATCTATCTTCTGTTGAACTTCCACTGGCAGATCTGTTTGCCATTTTCCTCCTGCAGACATCAGTACTGTGGGCCAGGCTGTTACAGTCTCCTCCCAGCAGCTCCTGCCAATTTATGCCTTGAACACAGAGATTACAGCCAGCTAAAAAATGCCAGGGTCCTCCTTTCCTAACTAGCTGCAAAACCCTGACAGGTCCTCCTTCTGCTTAGCATATCTGGTGATGAAAAAGCTGAAGACTTCATCCTTTACTATTCTGCCTAAGGTCCAGTTTTTTTTCCTTGCATCTTTAACTGCCCCCAGCAGGGAATCCGATCTACTGTAAAGTTATAATCAGCTGCAGTCAAAAATATGAGAACCCACTTCTCTCAATCAGTTTTAAAGACAAGTGACATCATACAGAAACATCAATTGATCCCATTTCATCATCACAAGCAGGGAGGCAGTAGCTGAATTAATAGACACTGTCACTGGTACCTGAAAAGACCATGAAGAGAAGATCTTTCACTTCATATTTTCATGCACAGTGTTTGTACCACATTCCACTGATGGAGGGGCTATGCTTGCGAGCCTGTGGTGCTCCACTTCTGTAAAAAGAGAGGTGATATTGTTTTCAATGCTCTTGAATGCAAAAGATGGAAACCCTTGAAAAACTGGAATGACCAGTACATTAACTGGTGTCAGTAGAGGCTGTGTTCTGCCACTGCAGTGTCCTGTGGACTTGGCCAGACATTCAGCCCCTCATTCTGCAAGTGCCTGTGGTCAGACAAGTATCTAGTGGAGCACAGAGATATTGTGAGGTCCTTTTTTTAACACCTGGATAAGGTTTACACAAACTGAAGTGTTGCACATGTGGCTATATAAATATTACAGCTATAAGAGTGCTACACCACTAAGACATATGCTGCCTGAAATGACTGCAGAATGTTAATAATGAACAAATAAATACAGGATGAGTTCTGCACTGAAATTTATCTCTTAGTCCATAGCACAGTTTTATGCTTCTTATGTAGCAATTCCTGCACCCTACAACACTGTAAAACTCTATACTAGAAAATAGGAGATCTTACAAAGATGTCCATTCCTGCCATTTCAGCTGGCAGGAGCCCTGTAGAGCGAAGAAGGACAGGAGGCTGTGGCCACCAGCCAAGCCACCAGCCTGTGCTTTGCCCTGTGCCTGCAGCAACACAGAGGTGTTGCCTGAGCACAGGTGACCATTGTCCACGGCTCCTTGTGCTTTTCACCCTGTGTCTCCTCAAGGAGTATGGGAAAATCATACATGGGGATTTTGCCTGGCATTTCTGTTACAGCAACAAATAGGTTTTCAGCCTCCTACTGCCTCAACACAAGTCACTAAAATGTTGCTAACAGGAACTAGCCTGTGTATTGTTTTGGCCTTGAGATCTCCATATATAAATGTATATATTTAGCCTAAGATCAGTGCTCTCCACTTTACAATCCCCAACTCCTTTTCTTATTTGAACCTTGGGGCTGCTCATGTCTCATTTTCTTCTCCTAGTATTTTCTTTCTGTTTGGCAGTTCTCAATTTTGTCCAGAAACAGTGATGGTACCAAGGGGTCAGCTGTCAAACTATTGTTTCCTGTTGTGAGCAGCGTTAAAAATTGACCATCTGGGGCTGAAGAGGTTTTGCTTGAAGCCAGGTGCAGATGCAGCAGAAAAATAAACACAGCTTGCAATAGCACTGGGGGAATGGTATGTAAGAGACTGTTTCTGTTACATTTCTCTTTATTTCCTAACAAAGTGCAAAAAGCAAGTGAAAGAGTCCAAATGGGAAGAGATTTGAAAAGTACAACAGTGTGAGAAGCCTGAAAACACAGGTAAGAAAATTAACACTGGCCTCATGGGACCAACTCTGAGTGTTTTTCTGCAAGGCAGAGTGTTGGATTCCTCTTTCCCATGAGTAACTCCACTGAAATCAGCAAAGTTACTTAGGTGAGCAGAGCGTGGGAACTGGTGAAGGCAGTAAGCCTCCCAAGACAAAGAGAATCGCAGGTAAACAGACATTAATGATCATTATTCTGATCAGAGTAGTTTTCCAAAGCATGATCAGGAGTACCTGTTTTCAGATATTTGGTAAAATCTCTACGAGCAGCAGTCACTAACAGCATTTAATTATAATGGATGAAAATTCTAGGTTTTCCAGACATTGATATAAGAGAACTAAGGCCTGAGGTGGGTGTGGGGATGTCAGATGTTAGAAGAAAAGCATAAACCTCTCCCATTTTTGTACTCTGTAACTATAAAGGTTTTATTTAGTCCAACTTTCTTTTCTAGTCCTTCTCATATAACATCCATGTTATTACCCATAGAGGTGAAATTCCCTGTGAAATTCATGGCTTTCTGTTAGCATACCCAAAGGAGGCAGAGAAAACATGTAATTAATGTAAATGGTAGCTCCAGGAAGCTTATTAGTATAGTGCTCATTTATTCCTCCATTCTCTGTGCTTTGACCTTTCCCAAAGGAAATGGAGTATGTTCTGAGGAAATAAAAAACATCTTTAAAAGAGTTTCATGTGAATTGTCTTGATGGTATCATCCTGACCTTTGTAATCAGGTACTGTTGATAAAGTAAGCAAATGATTACACATTTTCCTACGCTTAAACAGAGTTATCCACTTCCCTGGGGACAGACATGGAAACCACAAGAAACAATGGCCATTTGCCAATATAACCAGCAGTTCTGTCACCAGTTAGGAAATTAATTACACCTGGTTACCCACTTAGTCACAGAGGTGAGATTCTCCTGTCAGGAAATAGGTGCAGTGGATGTGGGCACTGCTTTTCCAGTCCTGAAGAATCAGGGGGCTTCATGCCTTCAAAGTGTGCAGAGCAAAAACAGGAGGGAGAAACAGAGAAAGATGGTGCAGGAATAGATGTGCAATCCAAAATAATTCTGTGGAGCTGGACATTTAGCTGTGATGTGGGAAACAAAGACCCAAATTCTTGCCCAGAGTCAAAACAAAGACTTGGATATTGGACTCCATCAGCCCAAAATCTTGTTTTTCTCTGTTAAATCATCCCTTTTCAGAAGGAAATGGCAGGTTAGGGAATCAACAAGTGATCAGCCCTTAATCTTCCCTCCTGTCACAGGATGCAGGAAATAAGGAAATAAGGGAAAAGAAAATCAAGATGTTGAGACAAAGTGATAGAAATTTTCTCTTCTGTGCATGTTTCTGTTACAAATATAGCCCTAAATTTCTAAGCAAAAATATTTTTCTAGAAAGATATTGGGAGAAATTCTAAGAGCATGAGAAGATGCTTGATGCACGGAACAGGATATTTCATCCTACATACTGGTAAGAGACTGTATGGATAAAATGAAGTTATGCAAAAAAGCAACCTTCATCCTGTAAAGAAGGTGAAGGAAAGTGGAATGGCAAAAGTGAATTCTTGGTCTTCAATGTCCTGAATGAACTGGGGCAAAAAAAGCCCTCAGACATTTCTGAAGAATCTGTAAGTAAAAGTACTTTATTTAAAACTGCAAGAGAGAGATCTGGGGAAATAATGATATCACAAGGTTTCTAGTTTGAACCTCAAAGATGACCTGAAAGTACTGAGAGGAGTGGAGTGGAAGGGGAAAGAGAAAATGAGTTGGTTCCTAAAAAACTGGTAAAATGTCCACCAAGTATACAAATGAGAGACTGTGGCAGGAAAGAAGAAATGGGCTATTAAGTAATGAGAAAGATGAAAGGCAACGAATTACTTGCAAATCAGTATATAGGTAAGTACTTTGCTCCATTTTTCATTAAGAAGGTCATGCTTTTATTTGTTGAGAATTCATAAAAATGTCATGGTGACACTAAAACTTAAAAAAAATCCAACAAAAGAATGCAATCCCAATTGTCTGCACTGTTCAGTTTTCTGGGCCTCTCTTCTCACAACACCTAGTCTCATAGTGAAGCTTCCCAGATCTGTAGAGTCCATCCTGTAAAACTGAGTGCTGCCAATATTTTATCGGAATTGAACATAACCCAGCACTTTGTAAGGAAGAAATATTCATAGACCATATTTTAAGAACTTTGGAAAAAGTACACTTGATGAACTATAACCTGGATTTAGCCAGGAGTCTGTTAACAAAGTTTTGAGACTTTTCTTTCTGAAATCAGCCCTTTAACGTAAAGGAGGCATAGATACAGAAAGTACAACAAAAGCCTGATCCTTTCACATAACCCTTTCACAGCCCTGAAGGTGTTCCCTTGTTTAAAACAAAACACATCCCGAGGTCCTGGTTTAAAATGTAGACTTCAGCACCCAGTGTATGGGCAACACTGATGAACAGGTATAAGAAGAGGGATTGTCTCTAACAACTTGTTTTCCCTATGGCAATATTCTCTCTTTGATGGTAGCCCTCCATGTAATTTCAAGCAATATCTTTCTGTCTTGAAGATAAATGCACTCTGCTCTTTTTGGAGAGGACCTGCTGTTGTTCTCACCACCCCATATATATACAAGACCCCTTGGATAAGTCTTGGTGGCCAAAACGAAAGGCATGCCCTGTTGAGAGCATTGCAAATGAGCATTGTAGTGTGCTGATTTTGGCTCACTCATTCCCCATCCCACCCTAACATTTGTAAATTAAACTTCTATTTTCAGATTTCCAGAGACTGTCCCAAAGTTTGATTCCTTTAATTATGGCTTGAAGTAGAGGGTAATGCACTCCAAGAAACCAATAATTATGTGCAGCATGTTATTACAGAGACACTTGTGGAGGTCTGCAGCTTTTGTGAAACTCCATGCGACGTAACAGGAAGAAACTACTGAAGATGGATCCAACTACGTTGCAAATGAAGAAGTCTCAGAATATGAGTCTTCTTTCAGTACCATAGCTGGAATAACAGAATTAAAATGCACATAGAACTGCCATTTGAAAGCCTTATGAGGTGAATAAGGCGGGATTTTTAATCAATGAAAGGAAGACAAGGAATTAAATTTATTTATTTTTAAGGCTATCACATATATACTTGTCAGCTATGTTGATTTTGACATAGGGAAAGATACTTTCAGCAGTCAAAAAAACCTGAAAATTCAATAGGAAATGCTTTCCTTAGCAGGGTCATGTTCCTGAAATAGAAATCTGTTACACTGTAATTTATGTTTTGGCAACTGGGCTCATTGAACCTGATGATCCCTTCCTATGCTCTGTTCTTCTATATGAAACTCAGCACATTTTCTGATTTGGAGGTCCCAGAGTAGAATGTGTTTCTCTAAAGGTAGATGAACTAGGCCTCCAGCTAAAATAGGAGACCTAGACAGTCATCTGGGGCTGGTATTTTGACATTTCACTGCAGCATGATATCAGTACATTATCAGTCAGAACCAGAGTATGAACTATGACAGGGCTACATCTGCAATGGCTTCAGAATTGTCTACACATTGGCAAAGCTGTAAAGTGAATGTCGTAGCTGGTAAAAAAAAAAAAAAATAGATCTCAGTGTTTATCCCAGAACATCAGAGAAGGAATATAGAGAGTAGGGCTCCTTAACCAAAAATTGTAGAGACAGGAAGAGGAAGAGAGGCACACCAACAGGTTGCCACATTAGCTGAGATGGTTTTTAGCTTTTTTTCATCTTTTTAGCAAATTGTTTTCTTTTGCAGAGTAAAAGTAAATATTATTATATTTCCAAAGTACAATTGATTTTCAATATTTGCCTAATTACGCTAAACTCCATATTTAAGACTAGGTTTATAATTCAACAGAAGTGTCAAGAAAGAAATTTTGTTTAGGAGCTACTTCCTGAAGGCACCCATTGCAACAGATGTACTGTTACAGATCTGTGCTGGTAGAAGTGGTCTTTGCTCTTTGCAAGGGCTCCAAGACATTTAGGCTTTGGATATAGATCTGTGTAGATCACACTTTCTCTCATCCCCATGGGCAGAGGGGTGTGCTGGTCTTGAGGAGCACATTTAAAGAACATTAGTTTTGGGACATGGCTGGGAATTCTCTGTTGCTGGCAAAACTGCCTCATTAATTCACTTTAAAGAGAAGTATGGACACTGCTGGATCTTGCTGATCCAACAGCATTCATGAGTTTTGAATCTGATCGTGAGCACCCTGCTGTGTGGATTTGCTGCCTTCCTTTGTCAGACTGCAGTAAGGAGCAGTGGAAACATGGCTGTGCATCTGCCACACTTGAGTGCTGAAAAGGAGAGGAGATTTGTGGCTCTGTGCCAGCAGCAATGGAAACATGGCACACACCAAATGTCTTTGATGGCAAACCCAAAGATGAAGCACGTGAAGTTCCCTAGAGAATTATGTACTTTGTCTAGTTCCCTAAATGTCCTGACAGAGCATTGTCCCAGACATCAAGCAAGTGTGGTACACTAAATAGGATGAACTCAGAAAAGCAAGGACAGGAACATACATCAGCCAGTGGGAGAGTATTTTCAAAATACAGGTGATCTATTTTTGTCCTATCAGTTCTGATCATTGAGAGAGACTCATGGGAAGGTTTACAAAAATCTCTTTGGAAGACAAGACTGGGAAATGCAGTCTGTGACAAACAAAAATATGATGTAACAAAAAGAAGTTGCAAGGAGCCTCTGCAGTCTGTGACAAACAAAAATATGATGTAACAAAAAGAAGTTGCAAGGAGCCTCACTCTTTGGTGGTAGGACTGAGACTCTGGAGATCTGCACAAGCCATTCTGCCTTCTGAATGGGAGGGAAAATGAGATGATGCAGCTGGTATTTGGATTAAGGATGAATGAGCAAGATACCTACTCTTAGTGCTTTTTGCACAAAAGTACTGCCAGAGACACTCTAAGGGGGGGGAGGTACATTTCACCCTTGTTGCTTCTGAAAACTTCAGCACCCTTTTCTCCCCCAGTGACTTCACCTCTTATAACATGGGAAGGACTGCTGACTCCACTGCAGTAGACAGAAGAGCTTATTTTCTCCAATTTTTTGCATTTCCCCAATTTCCTTGCATTTTTTCATGCATGCTAAAATTCTTTTGAACCAGAGAGGGAAAGAAATGAGACTTAGAGGCAGTTGTGCAAAGCTCTCTCCATAGGCCAACATCCCTGCATTTGCTTCATTTTATATGAAACTGATGGAATGCATGTGTAGCTCTTCTAGTTTGGTAAGTATTTCCATAAATGCAACAGTAATTAAATTCAGCTATTGGCAGAAGTATAGAAAGTGTAATGCTGCCAGAATAACTGAATGTGCTATACCGTGAATTTAGCCTTTTGCAGAGGAACACTTTGAAAGTCTATGCAATAGCTTCAAATTTCACAGCTTTAAAAGCCCTTTAATTTTAGTCTGAGAGGATCATTCATCTCCTGTTGTATATACATTCATTGTGCATATCAGCTCTTCCCAAAGCAACTCCAGACCTGTCTGCCTTCCATGCTAGCCTAGTTTAGACTATAGACTGTTTAGAACAGAAGTTACTGCAGTGCCTATAAAGCAAAACCAACTGCAAAATCAAGCTAACATCTAATTTAGAGATGTGACTTTTGTCTAATGCAAATAGACCTACATGGAAAATATTTCCTAAGTGCTGTGCTGAAACAAGGGAATGATCTGCGGGATGAAGATGACAGGGAATTATCTGAAATTGAAAAATGCAGGCTGAGGTAGGAGACATGACGTGGCTGTCAGTAGCAAGAGCAATATATTTAGAATCGACCAGAGGAGTTCAGGCCTCAGCTTTTGCATGCCAAATACAGCTCTTCTAAATGATAGAGTGGGAATTCCAAATAGACTCTGGCCAGTCTGCTCGGATCTCACTGGACCACAGTGCCAGGCATGGCAATTAGACTGGCCAAGGAACAGCAGCAGTGGGGAGCTCCCTCTTGTCCAACCCTTCCTTTGTCCATCTGTGGGTAAGGGGCCTGTTTCATTCACTTGATCCACCTTCCTACACATTGCTTCACTCATGCAGCAAGGTGGGACTGTTGATTTTTATGCAACCCTTGTATTGTGACAGTCTCTTTTAGCTGGTTTATGAGAAGCCTTAAGGAGTTACTGATTTTTAATTCCTCAGCAGGCAATATGGTATGTACCTCATATAAACTCACTTAGTCCAAGCCAAGGATTTATACCAAATCCTCTGCTGCACAACTTCTTACAAGATCAGTTTCCTTTCATGATTAAAAAAGCAGGTAATTAGTCACAAATAATAATAAGGAGGCCAGGCTTGCTCATTTTTATCAGCATTTAAAAAAAACACAACTCAGTCTTGCAATTTTCTCTTTTTCTATGTGGAGAATATACACTCAAATAATTTAAATATAATTTCAAGACTGAAGGTTTTATATGGGCTTTATGTGAGCATTTGTGCGAACAATAAAAATGGATGGAAAGCAAAATAAATGGAAATAAAGCAGTTGAATCTAACTGAAACAGATTTTAAGAGCAATGTATTCCCCTCCAGCTTCTCTGGTACAAAGAAACTAAAAGTAGTGGGAATCTGGAAAAGGCGTAAAAGACAACGGTAGATCTACTTCCTGCTCCTCTGCCTGCCCTCCTCCAAGAAGTGGCTACTTTTTAATGCCTTTAAACTAGGGTAAGAACAGATTTCTCCTTCAACAGAGGGAAGGATCGAGCCCTGAGTCCTTTGACCTTGGTTATAAGGATATGTGGCTTACATACCATCCTGGAACTCTGCTTGCAGGTTTTTTATGACAACTATTTCTGTTATTTTGGCCCATATTCCATGTTCTGTCAGTTAGAATGACCTTTGTCTAAAGTGCTGAGAGCAAGAAATTAAGAAACAGTTTTTATGAGAGCATGTCCTAGGTATTTGCATAGTCCTATAAATACATGTGTGTCCCTACCTATAATTATGTGGGTGCATGTCTGCTTTGTGCCAGTTCCTACCGACTATGACTATGGAACAGCCTCTTTTCCATGGGTGTCTGTAAAGATGTTAGAAAAAAACTGCATCCTTGACAGCAAACACCTTGAAGAATCACAAAGTGGTTTCCTATCCATCCAAAATTAATTGACAAGGCAAGAAGCAGGAAGGCCATGCAGCCTAAGTAAATTATTTCAAGTGGAAATAATGACTGCACCAGAAACAGGTCAATTCAGTGTCCAGAACATTTTCTGTGCTAGAAGCAGACTAGATCATTAAGTTACAGATAATTTTGCTGCCAATTGTTTCAATTTACCACATTTTGAATATGTGGTCAGTGTTTTCCTTCCAAGACTCCCCAGCTGTTGCTTACTTAGCCACTCATATTTTCTTTTCACATTCCCTAGCAAGAGGCACAGAGCAGAGAGGTCTGAGGGCTGCTTTGAGGTGAGCTACAGTGGTAGGAGGGTTGTAGAGGTAGGGGTGCAACATGCACTGCTGCTGAGTTCCAGAAAACTTTCCATTGCACAGGTTCTACTGGGAAAAATGGTTGCTGAATGCAAAAGAAGCAGATCTCTGCAAAACAGTTTTGACTTTAATGGGAAAGAAGAGCTTTCAGATGAGTAGGGGAATGGAGAGAAATCTTGGTTACACCTGCCCTCCTGCCTGAACCCCGACAATTCTACCTCCAGGATGTCTATTCCAGTTTTTGTTGATTTAGGCCTGAAGCAGAAAAGTTTTTTAAAAATTTCCTTCTTACTAGACTGCTGGATTAGGCATTTATTCAAAAGGCAATGGCCCACCCAATCAGCCTGCTGGGACCTTTCCCAATAAAAACACCTCTCTGCTGCAAGCCTGTAGTCACTTGCAAGTGAGTACATGGCTGAGGAAGCAGGGGGAGAAAGGAATTCCTCCAGATTTTTCCTTTCGCAGCTTTTCATTAAACCACAACTGTGTGCTCCATTTCTTCAAACATTTTTGTTTCATGCAGCAGGAGTGGGCTGGCTGTGTGTCTGTGGAAGTAGTTTGTCACAAGAGCAATATGCAGTTATTCTTTTTTCCCTTTTGCTAACACAAAAATCATGAGGCTCTTCGCAGTCAGTCATCATCCCAGACAATGAGAATGAGAAGCTAATCCAGAAGCAGGAGCTCTATGGCCAGCACCATTCCTGAAAGACACAAAGAGAAATAAAAAGAAAATATGCTGGAGCTCTGCAAACAAAATTTGTAACTGTTTTCCCAGCTATCCATAACCCTCTTCCTCCCCTGCTTCCAGGCTGTCTTGTTCCCAGGGGCTGGGATTGCTCAGCAGAGCCTGTGGCCACACTGGTGCTGGTGTCTGGCCCACTGCTAGAACCGTGACTGGAGAGAAGTGGGGATGACTGAGAGGAATGAGTCCTGCTCCATGCAGTTTTCCTGAATTTTTTTCCCTGTCCTCAGAATGGGGTGAAAAAAAATTATACAGCTAAGTAACCGCTTAGTTGGGCTCCTCCCTCAGTCCATCCTTCCTTCTCCTCACCTCCCCTTTCTTTTTTTCTGGTGTGCAGCTCACTGACTACGTGGAAGCTGTGGAGCAGAGCCAGGGCAAGGGACGCAGAAAGACACGTCCTCTGTCAGAGATTTTCTCCCTTTTCAAAAAGTTATCTTAGCTCTAGCAATTCTTCTTGCAGCTCAGCATTTACCAGGAAAAGAAAAAGAATTTAAGGAACAGATTCAAATTAATGCATATCATACTGAAGCTCCAGTGATTTCCCACATTTTCAGCCTCAGTTAATTTCAGTTTGACTGTATGGCAGGAATATTTTCTTAGCACCATTTTACACATTTTTCCCTTAGCCGGCAATCTCTTAGAGAGCAATTTTGGAAAACTCAGCGCTGATAAATCCCAGCGCTGATAAACCCTGTTGATTATTTGACACATAGCTTGATATAGCTCACTTCACCCAAGGTGAGAGGTGCCTTGGGAATCAGTCCGGCCTCAATTATAAACACATGCACAAATCACTGCGAAAATTTTTATGTAGTTGTTGTATTGCACTAAGAGCAATTCCAATTTTTACTCTCTGTTCTTTTGTCTTAGTCTCATGACCAAAAAATACAGGTCCTGCATGCTGAGGTGAGAAATGAATGTAGCATGCATAGGAGTCTCAGGGGGCTTGGAAACTCTATTTGGAAAAGCAGAGTATGAGTGGGAGTGGACTGTGGATGACTGTGGGGTGTGAATCTCTGACGAGGAGATTATGCCGAAAGTTTGTTGGGGTGGTGTGGAAGAAAAACAGAGCCCTCCAGCCTGCTGAACATTTGTCACAACGGGGGTTATTGTCTTCAGGATGCTTGGTGAAATATTTAAGAAGGTGCCAAGAAGGAAGAACAAGGTGGTGGTTTGACAAGTAACACAGAGAGAATTGATAATGTGCTATCAGATGCAGAGGCCTTTCTGCACAACTCTGGGAATACCATCAGGGTCTGGGAAAAAAAATGTGATTGCCAAATAACAGCAGATGTTTCTCAGAAATTCTGAGAAAAGGCAAAAGCAGGTAGAGGAAAGGAAAGATGCTTTAAAACATTAAATTGTCTATGTCTCTGTTGGATATCCCTGCAGCAATGAAAATAAGAAGCACTCGGCTCTGTTGCTATGGCCGCTTTGTTTTTTATGGGAAGGTAAAACCAAGAGGCTACTTTCACTAGGGACCAATTTTGTTCTAACATAAGCGGTATTTGTTCCTCAGACTGGAAGTATGTCACGATTTAGGCCCATCTAATTTTCTTAAATTATTCCTCACCAATATGGTTGGTAGAATTATGTGAACTTCTTGCTCCAAAATCCTCCTGCAGCTGTTCCTCCACCCCTATCCTAGGTCATTTCTATTTGCAGCTGGGGCAAGCTAAGGAGCATTCCCCTTCAAAACAGCTGATGCCTTTTGCACTGGGGAAGGGGGACACCCATACCAAATGGATCCAGTCCTTGAAAAGTTCCTACCCACCTTAGTTTCCTGTGAGGAAAGGGGAGGGAGGACTGGATGAAATTCCCTGGGCAGCTGATAAATAAAGGCTGTAATTAAATAAATGCTTGAGGAAAGCAAGAGAATGAGAAAGCACATAATAGAGATAACAGAACTCAAACTGAGAAGAGTAGGCGGTGAAAGGGAAAGGAAGAGAAAATGCTGGAAAAATGCAGAGGCCAGTATTGGGGAAGACCAGTTACATTACAGAGCTGCTCCTGGGAAGTCAGCCAGAGTATCTCTGTAGGAGTCTTCATCTTTCTCTCTGACTGTAAAACAGAGCTAAGGCCTCATACAGCATCCAGTTAATGAGCTTAACCAGGGGTAAGGGGAACATCAACTCAGATATAACCAGATACCAGCCAATCAGTTCCCCTGACTCTGCCAGAATGGGAGTTACTGGTTGGAGGTTCAGACATCTTCCTTTCCTGTAAGCCTCACAGCTTTCATTAACCCCAAATTACCCCTAGTATTTTGTAATTTTATTTGTGCTTCAATAGCATTCTGAGAGAACACCTACATCCCCAAACTACTGTTATTGCTTTTCGAATAACAGTCCTGTTTCAAATTTTTACATTTATTTTTATAACAATTTTTTCTGAACTTTGGGAAGTCAAGGAGATCATGTAAATTAATTTATTGTTCAGGACCACTGCTCTTCTTCCTTAGAAGGAGATCCTGCTCACTTCCATTTGAGTTTTACCTGCAAGGGCTGAAGAACATGAATGAGCAAATTGGCCAAAGGAGCCGCAGAGGGGTTAACACTGGTGAAATGATCCAGAGTCTGCAGATGTCTGAATTACACTCTGCAAATACAGCCTTGTAGCCTGAAGACCTGTGCATTTCACTGGTGTGAGCCGTGGGGCAAGTCAGAATGAAAATACAGGATGCCATCTAGATTCAAGTAAAGGGCACCAATGTTTTCTGTGCCTAAATTTTCTTAACCTACAAAACCAGGGACACATTGATAAAGTATTTTGAAATTTCTAGCATACTGATGGAAAATATAAATATTATTATTTAAATAAGTTTTTAGTTGAGTCTTTGCTGTAAATCAGAAAGTGCTATTTTATTCATATTTATTTTTAAGTATCTTGAAACTTCTTAAAATTTTTAACATGGACCTGTCAGCTAATTCTTAGACTAATTTTTTGATTTATTTCTTAATACTACACGTTTGTTTTAGTACCTTGTAATCTTGAGACAGGTCATCTGGTAGGACCAGCAGAATGGTTTAGTGCACTGGGTCCTCTCCAGGTCCTCTGGAAAACTCTCTGCAGATGTTGTGGTATTACAACCATGAGGCCTTTCAGCATTCAACAGGTTCCTGTTGAACCTCCACACATTCATCTCCAGATAAATTAAAAGAAAAAAGAACATGCCTTTAAACCTAGGAAACTGAAATACAGAGGTGCAGGTATATGTCTTCTGTGGACTAGTAGCTGTAATGTCCTGAGGGAGTGCACAGCTGGAGGCAACATCTAAGCTCAGGTTGTGAAGGCTATGGCAGGCCCTGTGATGCCTGAGCATCGCCTTGGATGACTGAGCCAGTCTTTTCCGCTCCCTCCATTTCACAGATCCTGGTGATGAGGGTCCAGCAGTCACCTGGATTGCAACAACAGTGCCAGAACTTAATAGCTGCATACAGACAGATTTGAGGAAGTGTCTGATTAAATGGGAAGCCTTTACCCCAAAATGTGGTTGTCTGAATTTTGTATGAAATGTGTTGGCATATGTTTGTGTGTGTGTCTGTGAGTGTATGGTGTATGTTTGTATGTACATGAGAGACAAAGAACTGAACACCTCTGGAAGATGTTTGTTTTGAGACTATGCATACTCTACTCTGTGTGAACAAAACCTCTGAAATTTAGCCTAGAAATGTTTGTGTTGTTATTAATGATACTCTAGCAATTTCCCTGTCTGAGAAAAACTACCTACAGATACACAAAAAAGCATCTATGTTTTCTTAGGCAACATGCGTAAGAAAGTGTATTTGCATGGTAGTGTTTGTGTCCTAAATAGCTGCAAGTGGTGATGCACTTATGCACCAAGTGTAAATTTAGAGGATAAAGTCTTGATGACCTTATCCTTGGCAGTGAAGACCTGCCAACTATAATAAATATCAATGGTTGTTGTCTGACCTTGTTTGGCTCATGTGTTCTTTCTGAAATGCCATGTACTACCTGAGCCTCTGCTATGGTTCATTATCCTACAGTCCACCTGAATTCTTGTACTGGACCTGAGATATGCAGTTTATGTGTCTTCTCCCTGGCCTTCCCAAGCTCCTACCCAAGAAGCAATGCAGACCACCTGCAGACCAACCAAATCATCCTCAAGTAGGATATGCAGAGTGCTGTGCCTCCTAGCTGCTCACTGGATGGTGATGAGAAATTGGAGATGTTCAGTGCCAGGACAATCAGGACTAGAGCAAGGCAGGTGGGAGAACCCAATAAAAATCCACACACCTGCAGGGTCAAAAATTATCCTTGGCAGGGTAAGATGGTGGAGGCATGTTTCAGGGAAGGAAGGTGTGACAGACAACTCATTAGCAAAGGAGAACAATGAGCTGACAGGAGGCATGAGCAGCATGCAGAGAGAGGTCTTATGCAGAAGAGCATTTCAGGTAGTGTGAGAGGAAATAATCAGAGGAAGAGTGACTTGGGACGAGAAACAGGTCACAATTTTAGGGCGGTAACACAAAAAATGCTGTATATAATATGACCAAAATTGTTATCTGGAGAAGATCTCCCAGATGCAGGTTGTACTTTCTGATTGAGCTATTTGTGAAGATGGATCATAAAAAGGGTGGCAGGATATTGGCTGTATTTTCCAGTTCTCCAGACTCAAAGACATAATGCTGACCAAGGCAATTTCTCCTCTCTCAAATTCAAAGGGTCGTTCCTGTTGTTTGTGAGGAAATCTCAGCTGTTGTTGGTACTTATTCAGTTCAAGGTGCCCATCACCTTTGGGTGCAGTGTGGGTGCTCCATTTGGGATCACTTGCTGACTGTCAGTGAGGCTGTGGATGTTGTGGCAAAAGGCTGCAGCTCTTTCCAGGCGAGACTTGTCTCTGCAGTGCTCACGTCAAATTCATCCACGCTGGCCACAGCCTGCGCCAGAGGAAATCCAAAATTTTGGAGAGGGCTCTTGGAGCTGGTGCCCAACCCTCCTCCCTTGCAGGCAGAGGAGCAGCAGCGTGTCTATGGTGTGGGGGGCTGGTTTCAAGCAGGAGGAATGTGGCTGACAGGGAGGTAGGAAAGCAGGAGAGGGACAGGCTGCAGGAACTGACAGCAGTGTTCACCATCCTCCCTGAGTTTTGATACTCACACCACACGGAAATAGAAGTAATTCCTCACATTTTCTGATTCCCCTCACTCCCAAGCAAGCTAAGGGGGGGGGACACTTGCTTTCATAGCCAATCATTTTTTTTTGTAAATAACATCAGCTGGATCTTTGTATGATTTATATCTTCTGGCTCCTTTAGTTTCACAGTAGCAGTGCAGCAGGCTTTTCCACCTCTTTCTAGGCTCCTCCTGCCTTACTTTTTCCTTTAAATTTGATGGCGACCCATTTAACAGAACTTTGGTACATGTGGAAAATTTCAGTAAGGGTTGACTTAGGATACCTATTCCTCATTAACCCTTGAAACACATTTAAAGTGTCTGAACATATTGTGCAACTCAGACCAAGAATCACTTTGAATGGAAATTGTATCTGATTATTACAAGGACTATAACTTTGAAAAATAACAGTCTTTTATGACTTCTCGCATGGCAAAAAAGTGGTGATACCAGAAAAAAGTGTTCTAAACCTTGAGTGGGATGTCTGAAAATAAATCTGGCTTGAAAACATGACCCAAAAATCATTTGCACAATAAATTAGTCTCAACTGATTTTTTTTATGCATACCATGACTTTAACTCTGAAAATAAGATGAGCAACTGCTGCTCTTTAAATTAAATCCTTACTCTGTGCTTCACAGCCTCAGACTTGCTCGTCTGAGAGTGGGAAAAAAGCCCCCACGTTTCAAAACCTCTCTATTGTATTTTTATATTCTCTTTTTCATCTAGTCTTTTTCAGTCTAACTGCCACTCTGTATTATAGGGTGTATCCAAATTCAGGGAAAACCTCTGGCCAATTGTTTTTGAGGAGCTTTCCGAAGGACTGCGCTGCTCTGTTTGGGAGACTGAGAGTGCCACGTCGCTCCCTAGTTATAAAGGCTGAGAAAACCATCATGGTTACTTTTGCAGTTCTTGATGTGGCTCTGGGTGGTAACTTCCGATGGCCAACATTGTTTTTTTTTCCCCTTGGCTGCAGGCATATGCCATGATTGTACTTGCTGAGAAAACTGTGGAGGCTCTGAAGTGTAAAACTGGATCACAGGGACCATCTAGTGTTCTCAGCCTGCACCACCACGGTAGCAATACCTTGTATCTGCATAACACAGCTGTTAATGTTCTGCAGTCTGCTGGATTTAATACCTAATATTTCAGAGAAAGAAATCTATAGGTCAGCACAACTAGTTTTCAGCTGTTCTAATTGAGAAAATGAGAAAAGTACTTTTGAGTGGTCTTTTTAGGTGTTCTGTTCTAAATTAAATGAAAGCTGTGTTTTTCAACATGTTCACAGAGAATCTATCCCTACTTTTCAGCTAATATCTTTTTTAAAGCAAAATGGAAAAGATGTTGAGGGTGGCAAGGACAGAAGAATTTGGCTTTAGAAAGTCCAAAGTTTCCATCTTTGATACATTCACCGTGAGGCACAGCAGCCCAAGCTCCACTCTGTGTGAGGTACTTGGATAGCAGCAGCTGAGATTCCTGGGCATGAGGATCAGGACATGCAGTGACAGAGAGCTGAGCTGGACACCAGTGGGAGAGAGATGGGGTTGCCATGAGGTTTAGGAGTGACAAAATAGAGAATTGGGATGGTCCTGGGTCAGCTGAGGGGTGGAGAAGAGAGAGGATTCCCACCAGGCTGGAGTAGGGATGGAGGGGAGCATACCATGACTGCAGGCTGGGCTCCAGCTGGGCTCATGAAAGGGAAAACGAGGGTGGGACTGAAGCTGTCAGGCAGGGCTCAGGGTGTCAAGGTTGTGCTTGATACATACCTCATTCCCACCCAGGGTTAGGCATATCCTGCTGCCCTTCCCCTCCACCACAGGGTACTGACTTTTCTCTCCCACTCCCGTTTTGCAGACAGAAATTTTGCCCTTCAGAGTGTCATGTTGGGCAGAGGGCAACAAGTTTGGGAAGAATACCTGTTCTAAGAATAAAATTATCGTTTTTGTCTTGATCCCAGGCAGAAGTACAGAAGTGCCTCTTTCCGTGTTTGGACACTTGACTATTTCCAGAATGTAAAAGGTAAACAGGACAAAAGACTTTAGTGAATTGTGATAATTTGCCAGAATCCCAGGGCTATTTCATCGCACTTGAAAAGAAAAATAAGAGCCAGAGGGCCTTAAGGAAATCAAAGCTTTCACTCTATTTTAGTTTGCAGATAAGAAATTCCTCAAAAGAACCTCTAGAGGCAATAGAGGGAGGGAGAGAGAGAGGGAAAAAAGGAACATGCTCCCCACAAGTCTGATTAATGGGGAATCTGCTGCACAGCAATTAATCTGGGTGATTTTTTTTTTTTACTGAAATAAGAAGACTGCACAATCACAAAAGTTTGTGAAAGCATTTTGTTTCTCAAAAAGGCTCAGCCTGACAAAAAAAAATGAAGAAAGAACTGGCAAAATATATCAGAAAAAAAAAATCAGTCATTCAAAACAAAATATATTTCAAATTTTATTTCCACCTGTACATGAATATTCCCCATTTTAAAGGAATTTTAAAAATGTTCAAAACCTACATAAATGCTTTATTTCATATCAATCCAAACATTTGTTCAAATTAAGAGGAATTTTATGCAGCATTTTAAATCTTATACACCTATACTTGCACCTCATCTTTGTTGGCTAAATGTAAGCCCCTTTCATGTGTTGATTCTCTGACAGAATGAAGGCCTGGACATGTCCTACAAACCCATATGTAATAGGAGAGACTAAAGTGGGAAGAAATCTGTGAAATGCTGTAAAAGAGTCTCCATGGAATAGGACAGCAAGTTATAACATTTATCCCGTGTGATATGGAACAGTGTAAGGAATAGTTTAACATTTTTCTAAAGTGTTAAAATCTTGCCAGAATATTTAAAATCTGTTCTTTTACTTTATCTTTGTGAAATTGAACTTTTCTGAACCTTCACCGTGCCAGTACATGCTCCTGAACTGGGAAACTTACTCTAATTAATTGGGACCAAGAGACAATTTTAATTCCTTGTCAGTGTTTGTGTTCCGTAGTCATGAGCAGAGCAGAAAATATATTGTATTAAACTCAAGAGTAAACATATTAAGGTATGATATATTCTTACTGTAGACATTGTCAGTATCTCCACTATATGAGATATATTTAGCAAGCCACTATTTAGCAAGCCACAATTGATGATCTTTAATTGCAGCACAAAAATGAATGAAACCTTCTTAGTGATTTATGGACTAATGGAAAAACTTGAGAGTTTTTTTTTAAAAAGCTGGGAAAGTAGCTTTTTTTTTTTCCAAGACATAGAAAAATGGTGGGAAAAATTAAAGGAACTTCAATAAAATGGAAAGTAAAATTAAAAAACAACCCCATGTTGGGACAAGCACAACAACAACAACCCTGCTGCTGGGATCAGCCCTGTTTGACATCTTTGTTGATGGCATGGACACAGACAGTGGGATTGAGAGCACCCTCAGCATGTTCACTGACCACACCCACTGACACACTGGAGGGAAGGGATGCCATCCAGAGGGGCCTTCACAGGCTTGAGACATGGGTCTGTGCCAGTCTCATGAAGCTCAACAAGGCCAAATGCAAGGTTCTGCACCTGGGTAGAGGCAATGCCAAGCACAAATGCAGGCTGGGAGGAGACTGGATTGAGACTGGATCCCCGAGGAGAAAGAGCTGGGGGTGTCTGTGGATGAAAAACTCAATTATGAGTCACCAATGTGCTCTTGCAGCCCAGAAGGCCAACTGCATCCCAGGCTGCAGGTTGAGGGAGGTGATTTTGCCTCCCTAGTCTGCTCGTGAGACCCCACCTGCAGTGGAGCTGCATCCAGCTCTGGGGCCTCAGCACAAGAAAAGCATGGACCTGCTGAAGCGAGTCCAGAGAAGGGCCACTAAGTTGATCACAGGGCTGGAGCACATCTCCTATGGAGACAGGCTGAGAGAGTTGGGACTTTTCAGCCTGGAGAAGAGAAGGTTCTGGTGACACTATATAAGCAGCCTTCCAGTACCTAAAGAGTCCCACAAGAGAGCTGAAGAAGGACTTTTCCGAAAGGCTCATAGTGATAGGACAAGGGAGAATGGCATTAGGCTGAAGGAGAGTAGGTTTAAATCGGGTATTAGGAAAATATTCTCTACTGTGAGGGTGATGAGACACTGGAAGAGGCTGCCCAGAGAAGTTGTGGATGCCTTGTCTCTGGAAATGCTCAAGGCCAGGTTGGATGGGGCTCTGAGTAACCTTGTCCAGTGAAAGGTGTCCCTGCCCACGGCAGAGGGATTGAAACTAAATGATCTTTAAAGTCTCTTCCATCCAAAACCGTATGATGTATCTGTGATTCTAAATTACTTTTCTTTAGAATGCACAACAAATTTATTTGGGGAGTAATATTTAATTCTTAAAAATTATTTCGCTCGTGAAGTATTTTGGTTCAACTTAACTTTCGTCCTAAAGTTACTTTATTTCTTAAATGATGACCTTAGATTTTGCTCTACTTGGCACTGATAGGCCCTCTACTGTTGGTCTTGAGCTTGTGCATTCGTCACATTATAATTAATAGATGTGACTGTGTTCTCTAGCCTTGATCTATGTCCATGCCCTCCCACTTCCAACACCACAACAACTCTGCCTCCATGTCCTTTATCAGGCAAGAAACAAAGGAGTCTTCAATGCATTCAGGATAGCCTGTGTTGACTGGCTCTGCAGGGGCAAATACCACCATGAAGGCACTAATTTAAGTCTTCTTCCTCCGGGTGCTTTACATGGTGTTTTCAGGAACTGTCTCTCTGACATAGCTGCTACTCCATCAAATCTTGCTGAGATTAGCTCCCAGTTCAGGGATTTCTGGGGGTAGACGCAGTCACATGGAAAAAGCCACTGCACAACAGCATCATAGTTTAATGAAAACAGGCCTACAATGGATGTGAGGATAAGCCCACTGCAGGTGTTCAAGTGCTCTGGCACAGTGTGTTGGTGTCCAGATCCCACAGTCACTTTTGTTCAGTGTAAACCTGGTCTTTGCCCTCTCTACAATTACCTGAAAGGGGATTGTATTCGGTGGGAGCTGGTCTCTTCTCTCAAGTGACAAATGATAAGAGGAAACGGCCTCAAGTTGCACCAGGACAGTTTTAGATTGGGTCTTGGGAAAAATTTCTCCAAAAAGGGTTGTCAAGCCCTGTAACAAGCTGCCCAAGGCTGAGTCACCACTGCCAGAGGTGTTCAAAAGACATGTAGATGTGGCACCTGGGCACATGGACTAATGGTGGACTTGGCAGTGCTGGGTTAAACGGTTGGACTCAATGATCTTAGAGGTCTTTTTCATTTGAACTGTTCTGTGATTCTATGATCTCTCACCTCCTCCTTTTGTCTGCTGGCACCAGCAGTCACATGGCTCATGTGAACAAGGTCACAGAGGTGTAAAAGCTGAAAACTGCTACTAGTGTTCTGGATTAGATGTCCAGGGCTCTCTAAGTAGCCTGAATTTGTTTCAAAAGAGCCCTTTAGTGGCTTTATTCTGCCAGGCCAAGCAACTTCAATTCTTTAGTAACATGGCACAAGGGGTATCTCTGGACTACAAAGTTCAGACACCCCCATTCATGTCAGACCACTTTAACACTTCAGGAAGATCTCTGAAGCCTGTGCTGAAGGAGGAAGAAAGGAGCCGGGTGTGTCTTGAGGAGGGAAGCTCTGCTAAAAGGAGGCTGGATACAGCTCCTGCCACCTGTGTACAATTTAGCTGTGGTTTGCCTTTTGAGCTATGAGGGTGTGTTTGTGATGTGCCCTTGAAGGCCATGGCAGCAGCTCCTTTCAGCCTCTAATGATGGTTACCATGCATGAGATGAGGCTGTTTGATTAACTAGATAATAAATACACAGAAATTTGTCTCCAAACTTTCCAAGGCAGCAAACTTCAAAAGGCCAAATTTGAAGCAACTGGACTAGTAAGTATTTCCTAGCAGAGACTTTTTCTCTGTCTTCAGACCTTAATGGAACTGAAGTCCCAACTGCTGTGCTTTAGCATGCACAACTTTCCTACTAGCACAGCTGCTGTTGGGATGTATGTAGTCTGTTTTTTAAAAACAAAGGCAATGTTTTGTAGCTGTGACTGCTGTACCTTAATGTACCTTCAAAGGCAACCAATCTATCTATCTTCAAGAAGAAAAAACTCTCTCGCACACATAAAAGTCTCTATTAGTGTTTGTTTTTCTGTTTTTGTTATAAATTTCATAATTTTTCTCCTTTTCATCATATAAAATAGCGATAAGTGAGAATGAAACATATGGTTTTCCTCTGTACATGATGAATATTAGCAAAGTAAAGTACAAAGCATCAGTCTCACAGGTAATGGACTACTGAAAATCACAAGGATTTAAATGAGGAACTAGTTACAGCAGATATAGTAGACGGGAATATTTTCCTGTTTATCTCCATACATGAATAATTTAACACAAATCACAGAAGCTATTCCAGATTTTAAGTCATGTTATGAGGATCTAGATGTCATCCAGCATCAAGATGCAATGATAGAAGCATTTGTAGTAACAAAAACTAGAGAATACTCTTTTGTTGTAAAAACACATAGTTTTCCTCTGTGACTCTGTTCTTTGCAAAACATTTAAAGAAATGATGTGTGTGGTACTTTGCTGGTTTTAGAGCTTAAATGTCAGAGAAAAACGCATGTTGTAGAAGAAAGGACTGACTGGGCCTCTGGCCGGGTAAATAATGAAACTCAGAATAACCCCAGACAGTACTTATTTAATTCTCCTGTCAAACACGGTGATTTCTACCTTTGATTCTCTTTCCAGTTTTACAAGGTTTCTGGAAGAATTCCCTTTCCTGACATGCAGAGATGTACATAAAATATACCTGCACAGCTCCACCAGTTTTAATCTTGCCATAATGTATTCCTAAGAGCAAAGTGCTGTTAGGAGAGGTTGTGTAGTTATCAGCAGCACCACATGGTGTCTGTAGTGCTAAAGAAAAGAATTCATATGAACTACAGCTTGAAATATTTTAACAGTGAAGTTTTTGGGGTTTTTTTGAAAACTGACCACAGCTGCACAGTGACAAAGAGGGAGAAAGTAATGAAAGTAATACAACATTTGCTGCTTTCTAATAAGTGAATTATAGGAAAATGTCCAGGGATGAAAACTTAGAAATGTAGAATGATAAGTCTTGGAGGGATCTCAAAGGGTCAGCTGGTGCTGCAGCTGTATCTATATCATTCTTGGCAAGTATTTGAGAAAAAACTCATCTCTCATGAGTGATAAGAGAAGAAGACATAAAAATAAGATTTCCCTACCTCTTCAAGAAATGTCTTCCAGGGTTTCACTAGACTTAGCACTGGATTTTTAAAATTATTTTTTAAACTCAGTCTTTCTTGCTCAGTGTACCATCACTGTGGACTTTGAGACCAAATCTTTCCTTTACTCTCTCACTATGCACCTGTGAATTTTGTCCAGTTGGTCCACACCTTTCTTGAAGTACAGTGCCTCAGACTGAACTCAACTCTCCAAAGGAGACCTTATCAGCCCTGAGCAGAGCAAAGATACTGATTTTTGTGTTTTGCTGGCTCAACTTACATGTTCCATTTTAGGGTGGTATTTGCATTTTCTTAGTATTTTTAATTTTTATTTTGCTTTCCACTTTTAAAAAATTTCCCTTCTCTTTTTCTGTATAACAGAAAAAAATTTGTTTCTGGTCCAGTTACTTTTTCTGGATCAAATGAAGCACCTCATTGTCCCTGCACCATGACTTGCCAGAGCTTTATCTCCAAATTTTAAGGCTAGGATTAACTCTAATCTTCACAACGACTGGTGCTGTTCTCAAAGTGGTCATGTCTTCTGATCCTGACCACTAGTGATGATGTTAAAGATATCTGAATGCAGCTGAGACCTCTGCAGGACTTCACTCAGTGCAGTCCTCCCTTCTCACTATTAATCACTCACAGTTGCTCTCAGGGGACAACTTTCCACTCACTCTCCAGTAGTTTAATCTAGGCTAGACTTACGTAGTCTGATGGTGCATTAATTAATACTGATTGCAATTTGTATCCTGGTTTGCTTTTTTTTTGGGTTTTGGTTGGTTTCTGTTTTGTTTTTCTTTGCTCTTTGTTTTTTTCCTAGGGAGTTACAGTTTGTTGGATCATGACTGGCATTTTTTCAGGTTAACTGAATCTTAGCTACTGGGGTTTTTGATTCTCTGGTTCTTCCTCTTAAATTGTTTTAAGACAAGTCTCTTGTGTGCTGATGAATACCACATTTCTCCTTGAATAACTAAAAATAATTGTTAGCAGTGCAGAGAATTATTATCCAACCTCTTTTAGGTATCGTGGGGTGAAGTGATCAGACCCAGTTGAATCAAGTATATTAAATACTTGAAGATGAGGTCTTTCTTTTCTGCCACATATTAATTATGCTATCTCACTTGATAGTGCTCTTTTTAATGAAGAATATCTTAGTGAAATTCATTGTCTTATTCTTCCCTTTAAATTTCTTTTTTGTGTGTGCCTTGTGTTAATTGCAGCTCATTCTATTCCTTGCGTTTCAAAGGAGTTGTGCTATAACTCTGTGTTAATGCCTTGTAGCTCAGCCTTTTTTTTTGTTTTTGCTTTATAAATTAACTCCATGACTGCTAATTTTTTGGTCAAAATGACCTTATACTATACTTCCTATGCCCCTCCACAACTGGTAATTAACACCTGCCCTTAGTAATAATTAATTATTATTCTTGTTCCCTTCTAACTTTTTCCTTTAGCACTGACAGAAGGTGTTGTAAAGAAGTCCTCGGAGTTTAATGGTGTTTGTCTTTCTGAAATCTGTAATTCTGCCTTTTCTTTTGTTTCTCCTACCCTAAAGATAATTTACTTCATCCTTTAACTCTCACCTCGTTTACCTTCTACTTTGAGAGAGGCTTTTTTCTGCTCTTTATCAGAGTTGTACATGGCAAACCATCCCATCTAGTTGCTCTCTCCATCTATTTATAAGATTATTACCAGTACTCTTCATGAATGGATGGAAAGTCTGTACTGCATGTCTAGTTTGTATCTGAATAATGTCCACTAACATATAACACGAGGGATGTTTCTCTAAGAGCTAACAAAACAATCTTCATGCATGCGATCTTCTTTAGTGTTCATCAGCATCATGAAGTGTCTATTTTTCTCTTTGTTAATCACCACCAAGAAACTTTCAGCAGAACGCACTCCCAGCTAAATCAAAGTATTTGTATGTATCCTTGACTTAAAGGGCAAAGTTTGCTTCCTTTCTGCCTTGCCTCTAATTTCTGAACAAGCTATTCCCTCGTGGAATAATATTTGTTCACATGGGTTGTCTCACCAATTCTCTGTCAAGCCATGGCCATGGGCAAGTTCAGGCACAAAGCAGGACTGGCCAACACAGGCTGAAGGCCTGTTACAAAATATGTGTCTTAATCCCAGGTTGGATTTTGACTCAGTCTCTGTTCCAAGTCATGGTTTGGAATCCTAATTCTCCTCTACATTTCTGGTTTGCATTGGCACTTTAACCATGTTTACGCACTTCCCTGATTTAACAAGACTCTCAGTATAACTGTTATTCAAAAAGAAATTTATCCCTCATTTGGAAATGCACTTGCACTTAATGAACAAATTATTTGCATGGATAGTTCACACATTATTTAAGGCCTATGAAAGTCTATTTGAGATGTGCAATCACTTAAATTATAAGTAAGGGATAAGAGTGAAGTGAAAACTCATCCTTCTATTCTTAATTCCTGTAAATAAAATGTGTATTCTCTCAATCCATGCTAAGAGATGCAGAGCAAGGTCTGCAGATTTACAGCAGGATTTTTCCTCCTTCATGAATAATAATAAAAGTATTTGTTTTATTAGAGAGCTGGTGGTTGAATGATTTTCTTGCTGATCCTTTTAAGACACACATTTTCTTTTGGGGTTCTTCTGTCTTTTGGGGGTTCTTCTTTGATACCTGGAAGATAAAGACTCAGAATTTATTTGCAAAATTTTTGTAAAAATAGAGTATTTAATCATCCACCCACAACACTTTCACAGCTGAAAGCTTGATTTTGGAGTGGTGTGAAAACAGTAATGAGAATTATAATAAGAAATCACTGACAATAAAGCTCTACTAAAAAAAAATCCCTAAAAGTCAAGCTACTAAGTTCTTCCTGTCATACTTCACTGCCTTTTTAGGGAGTCTTTTAGTCTTTAAAGCATTTTCAAGAGTTGAAATTAAAGAGTAAGCCAGTGTCCTTCATGATGATGGACACAGTATGTACCAAGCCATTGGCTGACTGGGGTGGTTGGTGGGGGCATGAGTCAGGTGTAATGACTTTCAGGTTCTGGGGTTTTTGAAGAAGCACTGAAATCATCTAGAGGGTTATGGAAATGTTGTTGCCACAGTTGGAAGGTGTTTGCATATCCCATAGTTTTTTATTAGAGCAAAGTGCATGGCCTTTATTAAAGTTTATTGCCGCTTTACCCGTAGGCAGCAGTGACAAATCCCACATCATACATTATGTCTCCCACATAAGCCCATCCTTTACAAACAAAAGGTGAAACAAAGAGGTACCGTGCCCATCTTCTTCCTGACACATGAAAACAACTATTCTCGTCTCAGTGGTGACCTCTGGGGAGCAAAAACCACATTGCTTTTGTTAGTGATAAAAGTCTGTCTGCCCTTGACTAATTCCTTTGGGCCAGGAACACACCAGACAGGAGCTGCTGGGAGTAGATTGTCCTGGCAGCAGCAGGGGGCAAGAAGGACATTTCTGTAATGGTTATAGCATGAAATGGATGGGCTCTGACTACTTTGTACTACCTTTAGATGGGCTTTTATGTCTGAACTAAGGCACTGGAAGGCTGAAGGCTCTACTGAGCAGCCACTGTTTTATACCTTTATACATCCTGTAGTGCAGCAGAGCCATTGTCAAATATTAGACTGTTAGGGCACATTTATGAAACCAAGCCATCAACCAGGCACAACTATCAGTGCACAGTGGCCCAGGACACCTGAATCAAAGTACTTCAAAGAAGAAGCATAAGTATTTTAAACAAAACAAAACACAAAACAAAACACAAAACAAAACAAAACCCAAACCAAACCGAACCAAACCAAAACAAAACAGCAAGACAACCTTTTCAGACTGAGATGATGCCCAAATCCTTGTTTTGATAAGGACCCTTAAGTTCTGAGTAATGGAAACGGAAGACCTTGAGTGCAGGAGCATCAAGGTAATTATATACCCACCCCAAATCAGTTATGCAGCTTGGAAATGTTTTGTTTTCACTCTGTTTCCAGAAGTATAACATACAAAATAAAAGTCTCTTTCTATTCTTATATAAATGAAAACTATAAATTTAAAAAATATCAACAGTGCTCATATACAGCAAATGGAGCTGGCTTATATCTCCTGTTTTTTCAATGTGTTATGTATACTCCATTGTTTATGCCAATAGAATCTCAATACTTTTCAGAGCTGAATTAGCCTGCTGTAAAATTTGCAGTCTGGTGTATCTCACAGTAACTTAAGAATGTATATTTTCCATAAATTCATATGTTGAATTAAATGAAGGTCTCATATAAAAATAGCACAGTGGCAAAATAATACCAGGGTATTTTTAGCTTTCATATTTTATGAACATTTCTCCCACATTTCTGCTTGAATGTTATCACTCTACTTTCTAAAGGCAAATACACAGTGATGGAACTTCGGTTGGGACCCCTCTTCACACAGTTTCAATGGAAAGATGACACACTCTGCTGGCAACCCTCTTCCCAGGATTTTAAAATAACGTTGTGAGGAACAAAGCAATTTCAAAAAGGCTAACTACAAGGTTGTTCAATTCATTTCTCATTGTCACCATCATAAGTGAATCAGAAGTTTATAGCTATTTTTAAAAATTTTAAATTAGATTAACTTATGGGTACAAAACATATTTAAAACACTTCAGGTATTTAAGATAGACGGTTAAAATACATAGTTTTGCATATGAGCAGATCTTTCAGGATTTTGGGGAATACAATGCAGTCAGCAGAAAGACTCCTTATTGTTACAATGCTCAAATCTGGCTCACTTGGGAAATTTAACATCCAAAGTGACTGGATGTAACTCACATACAGTTTTATGGGAGTTTTACATTTAACTGCCTTCCTGAGGCTGAGGAGATTGATTTTCATCAGGACTTTAACTTGCCCATACAGGAGACATATCTGAACCATGAAGACATGCAAACAGAGTCACCTACACTTCAGAATGCCTCAGAGTAAAAGATTGGCTCCATCAAAAAGTAGCCAAGTGGACTAGGATAGTAATTTAAACTTTGTGAGACAAGATAAAAATGACTTTGTTGTCCCAGAGATTACTTACTCAGCTGTGTATCTGTCTGTGCTTCATCTTTATCCTGCAGCTTGGTCTGAGCTTGCGCTTGGATGTGGGAGCATTTTAGGGATGCTGTCATGGAAGCATTGATCCTCTCTACCTAACAGCTCACATTTTGCCTCAAGAACCTTCCCCTCCTTCCCCTTCCCCTGCTGCCTTTGTCTTTCAATCCTCTGGCAATCAGCTTTAGCCCTGGATGCTTTGGGAGACATCTCAAGAAGAAAGCCCCTTCAGTTTTGTACTAAGCAATCAAATCCACAGACATCACAAATTTAGCTATAGGTGCCTGAAAAATGATTCTTCTGCCATCACTGGCTGTGTTTGTCTATAATCATGGGCCAAAAAAGGTTTTTTTTTTCATTTTAAAAAGGCTTCTCTTGGGCAAGGGAAGAAGTTTTTCTTTGATTCCTTCTTTCCAGAAGATACTTTCCCCAGAAGATTCTGAGGTGAATAAGGTGGCAGTGGAACTATTCTGTGGCAGATTTCTTTGTTTCCTGATGTCCTCCAGTTCATCATTTTGCCCATGAGTTAGTGATATATACCTCAGGGTGATGAGCTGCCTTCTTCATGCATGTGGGTGTTTTGTTTCTTTACAAAAACCTTACCATCTGTGACCTATTGCAGTGAACTACAGGATCCTACACCCACGGTGAATTTCAAGCTCCATTCTGGTTTTCCAGTGGGTTTTACTTTTTTTCTAGGATGTATCACTTGGAAATCCACATCAGACTAGCTACCATGTCATACCTCTATAAACAATCACTAAAAAACCAAATCATAGATATAATCATTAATTGCCATATGTGATATTAATGAAAAAAATATATCTCTGTTATGAAGTAAATATTCAAAAGAAAGCTACATGTTTTTAAGTTGAAATTTTTATTTTGCATTTGAATTATTAACCTATTTTGATAATTTTTTCAGCCTTCTCAATGCAACAGCACCGGGACCTTATCAGACTCTAGGTTGTGCTGCTGCACTTCAATACTTCTGAAGTTTTGGTCTTTTGCTCTAGCTTCTTTTAAGTCCCATCCTGAGTTATGCCTTACCCTTGTTATAAAATGTAACAGAATAAATTATATTAAAAATTAAAATGTTAAATTTTTCTCAAGCTATCTTGAAAATTTGGACCTATACCCAAGAAATTTCACAGCAGACATACATCATGCAGTCAAATGGATCCTTGATGTTGCATGGCATCAATACCAACACATTAATTCTCTTTAATGATACATAGTTGCTCTTTGAAGTATTTGTGTGGGGTTTTTTCAGTAAATATTTGATATAAATACCACCAACATAAATATTTTTAATTGGGCAATTGGCAGTTTTATTGATGAGAGCTTTTTCTACTGTTGCCAAAGTTTATTTTCTTCTCACATGAATCCCAGACAAGTTCTGTAAGAAACAAAGAGGTATCAGTGGCTTGATTTTGTGAGATGTTGAGTACTTGATTTCAAAGAGAACTACAAGCCCTTACTCCTCTGGAAGAGGGAAAGTGAAGAGGATTCTGGCAGACCTTGGCCTTCCTGAGAGACAGATTGGCAGAGTTCCTTGGGACTGAGTCCTGAGGAGCTAAAGAGCCCTGGAAGGTTGGGCATTCTTCAAGAAAAAGTCCTAAAAGCACAGGAGCAGGCTGACCCCATGTGTTGAAAATTGAGCCATCGGGGAAGAAGCCCAGTCCAGCTGAACAGAGAGTTTTAGCTGGAACTCTTCTGGACCTGAAAGACAGGTCTGGTAGAAGAATGGAGCTCACATAATCCAAGGGGAAATGGTCCGAGACCTGCTGCAACTTGTAGACACACTCACAAGTCTATGGGGCTGGATGGGACCCACACAAGGATACAGAGGGAGCTGGCAGAAGTGCTCACTGAGCCACTTTCCATCATTCACCAGCAATCCTGGCTAACTGAGGAGGTCCCATGACAGCCATCTACACGGGAGGTCAGAAGGAGGATCCAGGAAACTGCAGGCCTCTCAGCCTGGTCTCATGTCTGGGAAAGGTCATGGAGCAGATCATCTTGAGTACCTTCACATGGCATGTACAAGAGAAGTAGAGGATCAGGCCGAGCCTGCATGGGTTTTGGAAGGCAGGTCCTGCTTGACCAACCTGTTCTTCCTTGACAAGGTGACCATCTTAGTGGCTGAGAAAAAGTCTGTGAATATGTCTACTTTGACTTCAGTAAAAGATTTGACACCATCTTCCACAGCTTTTTCCTGGAGAAACTAGTCTGGAGAAAAGGAGGCTCAGGGGTGACCTCATTGCTGTCTGTGAAGGAGGTTGCAAGGTAGTGGTTGGTCTCTTAACCCAAGTAACAAGTGATAGGACAGGAGGAAATGGACTCAAGTTTCATGAGAGGAGGTTTAGATTGGATGTTAGGAAAAATTTCTTCGTGGAAAGGGTTGTTAGGCACCAGAACAAGCTGCCTAGGGAAATAGTGGAATCACTATCCCTGGAGGTATTTCAAAGATGTGTAGGTGTGGCACCTAGAGACCTGGATTATTAGTGGACTTGGCTGTGTTAGGTTAGCTTGATGATCTTAAAGGTCCTTTCCATTCTAAGCAATTCTACAATTCTACTTTTGTCTGCCACTAGCTGAAATGCATAAGAAATTTTAATATGAAAGAAACAAATTATGCAGGTTGAGAGAAGTTAGACAAGATAATTGCATCCTTCAGTTTGTAGCATCCATGTAGGTCCTAATTAAGCAAACAATCTTCTTTCTGGAGGTTGTGTTGTGAGGGTTGGTCTCACGTGATACTTTGAGTAAAATGCTTAAATAATTTGAAGACTTTTGTACTAGTGGTTGGAGCTCAGCTCATTTTCACCTGCAGAGCACCCCCACTAAATATGAGGGCCACTGAAGTATCTGAGGTGAGGATAGTTTTCACAATTATATTCAAATGTGAATATTTAATAAGACCTTAGGAATACTGGACAAGAATCAGAGCAGAAGCGGGGACATGCAGTCTTACTTTCCAGGGTCTGGATTCCCATCTAGAAGACACCCATGCAGTGCATCTGCCTTACCAGTGTGCTCAGCTAACCCTGTAAAGTGGCCTTGTAAAACATCAGCCTTTTCTGCACTCTCTCAGTTGTCACTTTCCTTTCCTGACATATTTAAGTGAAATTAATATGCTAAGTCTTTTTGCAATGGAAGTAGCTGTTACTTAGTTTGTGTTAGAAGTGTGATGTGCTGAATGTGCTTTGTTCAGTTAGCATAATGTCTGCTCTCCTGTGCATATCATATTTAAGATTCCAGACCACACTGATCTGAGGTTTCTCACACGTTGCAAAAGTCACAAAAGCCCTACATCGATTTTATTTCCAGTAATGTACATATAGACCATTCTCAAGGAGTTACATTGCCCAATGTGATTCACTTGATCTTCCTGTAGGACAAGATGAAACCAAACTACACTAATTAGTGTGCTACTGAGAAAATTACAGGGTTTGTTAAACTGAAGGATTCAAAGCACAAATCATAATTTTTACCTTCTAATAAGCAATTAGCAAATAATGTGATATATTTAACGATATGTTTTATATGTGAAGGAAATTAATTACTATATTGACAGTGATTTAAGGCAATGACTTATGTAAAGAAATTTCCTTAGCTACAGCTAAAGAACAGATGGGGCTCTTGCTGCATTATCTTCTCTTTTCAGTCTTGCAGCTCAAAGAAGACTGATGCTCCCCTTGAAACTATCAGCTGGGGTCACCTATAGCCTTTCATCCCAACACAACTGTGCTGCCACACAAAGCTATGGGACCAAGCATTTTACTGAACTCAGATCCTGGGTAACCTGATAAAGCATCCTGACAAAGTAGTCTCAGAGGTCAGGACTGGGATCATTTGTTATCCAGATGACAATTTATGAGGCCACAGAGTTGCCATTCATGCCTCAGATCTGTTTAACAGATGGAAATTATGGGGAAGTAGTGCCCCAGCCCCCTGCATCCTGCTCTCCCTCCAACCATCCAAAGTGCTTCTTTAGATTTGTAAAGCCAGAATTAAAAATGTGCCTGTGTTTACAGACTAAATATTGGGATTTTTTAGGAAAGGAACATTCAAATGCTCTTCATTGCTGTTATTGACATTCACATTACACTTGTCACCTTTTTTAAAAAGCTAAAATGTGAACAATCTAAGCAGGTGAAAAAACTTCTACAGAATAAATGAAACACTTCAAACACCTATGATCTTCTCTGTGGTTTTGTCTTTTTCTCTAACACAGAGGAACCTGAAATTATTCATTTGTAAAAAAGGTGCTTATTAAAATGTAACATTGAAAATGCGATTTGCTACTAAGGAAAAAATCAAAGAGAAGGGAAACAAAGCACGGAGGAACATAAAACTGTGATGTGCTTGTTGAACCATTAAAAGCAAGTCCTCTGAAACTGCCTACAATGTTGAATGTTTTCCTTGACAGTGCTAATTTGCTGCAAGGATGGTGGGGTGTGAGACCCCTTAGGGAGTACTTGTGTACTGGTATGGGCTGCATAGAGGAATGGTGGTGAGAAGATTGAGGGAAATGATCTCACCCTGTGTTGGCAATGGTCCTGCTTCATGTGGAAATTTGAACTAAAACCCCTCTCCAATCAATTATGTTACTGTATATGTGTGTGTTACATTGAATATATGTATAGGTATATATTTTATAGCACATCCTCCCTTGTGCTGCCCTGCCTTCACTAGACCTAGCTGGAATGGTTAGTCAGTGCAAAACACTTGAAATGCTTTCACAAGCTTCTCTGTAATACCAGGCTTTCATATCCACAAAAATCTAAATTTTTAATGCCCGAATATTTTTTCATCAAAATTCTGTTTCTATTTTGTTCTAAATTCATCTCAGGATAAAAAAGCAGTTTTGAAAAGCTGAAATGAAATGGAACCAGCATCCTCAGGTTAGTGTTCATCTTCTTGCCTTATTAGTAGCTCTGAAATACTGGATTTCAGCTTTTGGTTGTTGTGTTAATGCTTGTGTTTTATTCCTCCTTTCCTTTGCATTCTTACTTAGTTTGCGAGGTGTTTGTAGTAAACACTACCAGTTTACAAAGCACGAAGCAAAGTTGCGTTGCTATAGAGATGTTTCTATAAAGGTAATTAAGAGAATAGAATATTACACTCCCTGAGAGGAAGACACATACAAATTCTGACAAATGCAAAGGACAGTGAAACATGAATATTTAAACAGAGACATAAAACATAAAAAATATCCAACAGCATCTGTTTCAGAAGAATTTTAGGTATACAGAGTGAAACACTGAACATTAAGAAACATTGCTGTTGATGCTGTTTCAAAGTTTATGTAATTTATGTACAATGAACACTAATGTTACGGTCATGATGGCATGAAATTAAAAAGTGAGAGAGAAAAAGTAAAGGATACATTTATCCATAATCAGCATCTGCAATGAGCCTCAACATTTTAAAGAGTCTCTGTGGATAGGTGAGCACCTCAGGAGAGATGCTGAAAAACTTGGATATTCTGAGCATCATTGTTGAGGACTTACAATGGAATGGCAGACAACTCTGTGAAATGGAAGACCTGGAACTGGCATAACAAAGGGCAGATGGGGACAGAAAACAACTTGTACTCTAAAACTGGTCCAAAATAAGCAGTTCCACACCGCTGAGATTGGCAGCTTCAGTAGTCACCACATCTAGAGACCTGTCTAGAGGCTTGTGCTGGAAAAGGAAGGCATGGTGGTGGTGTTAGGAAGCCTTTCCTAAATCATGACACCAATGGGATGCACCATCCTGCTTCTCTGAATTTATACGGCTCACCCAAATGTTAGAAGAGTAAAATCTGCAGGACCTGTGCACACTTGTGGAGCAGACAAACCCATTTTTATTTATCCCTCCTTCTTGACTTTCTTGGAGTGCAGCACTCAATAAAACCCTATGTCACCAGGTTGCTTTTATGGCTTCTGGGCCAACACTGCATATATGACCCTAGGGGAAAATGTCTCTATTTTTGAAAGCTACTTTTGAAAATTGTTTCACAGCACAAGTCATATACTGAGTATTTAAATTAGCTTCACAGGAAATGTGAGGGAATGAAACAAAATCACTGACAGGATTTTAGGTACAGCAAGGTACAGATAGTTTTAACTGTAGTTATGAATTTGTGTGAATTCTCCAAAACACAAAACTATTGCCTTTCTCAGTGACCACCATCAGGAACAGGGGAACAGAGGTCTTCCTGATCGTTACTCCCTCATGAGTCTCGGGTGTCTGGCTCTTCTGCATGACTGTTTTCCAGCTAGCTGAGGTGACTCAGGCTGGAAAGCACAGGAGCAATGCCTCTGGGAAATTACACTGCAGCTGAGGCTTAGTATCTGGAGAGGTCTAGTCTACAGAGTGTGACAGCCTCCTTGTTAGCAATGGTTTGTTGTACTCTCTGATCACCAGAAAAGTTCTGTTCAGTAGGTTGATAAAAAGCAAGAAAGGGCTTAATTTTCCAATTAAAGTCAACACAGACTATAAGCTCTTCAAAGAAGGGGCATGGTCACACACTGGAGGGGTCATTCTGCCTGGAGCCATGCCTCATACTGTAGTACAAATAATGGAAATAAAAAATGTACAGTGCTGTCCAAATGGAGAGGCCAAGAACAATACAGATTCATTTTCCAGATGAATGAGATCTCTGTGCAAAAAAACCAAACTGGATGTGAATCCTGCCCTTCTTCTTCTTCCACTTTGGGACATCTGTTCATACACATAACCAATGTTACTTTATAGCACACAACCCTTGCTTCTAGCAATGCCATGTAAAAAAACCACAACTGGAGGGCGTTGTTTAAATAATGGTCAGGTTAGCGCCTCTTCCATACAACTGCACATGTGCAGTGGCAGAAGAAAGAAAGCTCCTTGTCCAGTGTAGATCATGTGGCTGTGCTCAGCAGGTGACCTCTCTCAGCAGCTCCAGAGGCTGGCTGCTGCCCAGGCAGTTTAACACACCATCAGCTCATTCACACCACAACCATCCTTGTTAAGGATTAGTTGTTAGTTCATCTCACCAACACCACTGATGCACTGTGTTTTAGGAAAACCTGAAGTGCTCCTGTGAAGTGGGAAGGAAGTTCCCATGGCTATTTATCTCCTTTTCTGACCCCTTCATGTAACTTCATGTAACTATTTCGGAGAACTTTGTTATTAACTTTCAGTATTATTCAGTGGTTCCTGCTTTTCCTTTCTTCTTGTGTGAGATTAATTTTATATCTAATTACCTAATATTTTATTCACCTTCTAAGCCTCAGAGCAATCATATTTCATTTTATTAATCTCCCTCTAACACTATTTTCCTGCCTCCAGCTTGGCATATTGAATTTCACAATGATTCTACCCTAAAAAAGCCAGTTCCTTACACACACTGAAACTATTTTTTCTTCCTATCATGTTCTGCTCTATTTTGACAAAATCAGTGCACTTCTTTGTGTGCTCATCTTTCTTGAGGCTTTTTGTCTTTAGAACTCTCCCTTGAAGTTGTTAGGATATGTTTTATGGAAGAGATGATATTGCAAAGTATTTCAATTGCAAGGGAAAAAAGCTCAAAAGTTTCAGAGTATCCGAAAAGCCTCTGTAAGCAACAGTGGGACTCTTGGTTATTTCTGAAGGGAGCACATTTTCCAGGGCTGTGACCCTGCTCTGGGACTTCTTCCCAAGCCCCAGGAACTGTGGCAACTGTGGTGGTTGTTGTTGTTGTTTTGGGTTTTTGTGTGAGTATTGGATATGCTGAGGAGATTCTAGCAATTGACTATACTGGGTGATTGGGGACACACACTGGGGACTTTGGGCTAACTTTGGGCTCCCATGAATACCTCTCTCATTACTGATGAAGGCATTGCCTTGACAACCAGGGTGGTGATGATGCTTAATTTCACAAATAATTATTAATCAGCCACTCACGCTCGAGAAGACAACAGCATGCTATCTCCTCAAGGTGACTTGTCTCCTGGTGAGACTCTTCAATGAAAGGGGTCTCCTGGTGGTCCATTTGAAGCCCAGTCCTCCATTATGTTCTCCTTTGGATAACTCAATGGGTTTTTCTCACATCAGTCCCACAGAAAGTTGAGAGGCTTGTAATGAATTTAGAAATAGAAAAATGTATTCACTAATTTGCAATTTCATATGGTGAGTTTGCAGATGGAATTCAATTTGGACTCAAGATTTTTGTGAGAACTGTGTTATTAAGCATTAGAAACCTGGCTCCAAACATCAGCAAAAATACCAGAGTTTCTAATTGCAGCAGAAATAGCCCTGGCCAATCAAGGGAAAAAAGAACAATCAGAAATGCAACTCCTTCCTAAAAATGGCACAGTGAAACCACAGCGTCAAAGAAAAGTCCTTTAGCATCTTTAAATTGGACTAAGTGCTGAAATGTCTATTCCTTGCTGACAGCCATACTGATTGAGAAGCATAAGCACATTGTAAACCACTAGATTTTGACTATGGAATCAGCCAGTTGCATCTTAATGGCATTCTTCAAATCAATTGGCATTCACATATGTGCCCTGAGGAGGGAGCAAGCAATTTCAGACTTCTAAGTTTCTGCAGATTTTGCACACAGATTTTTATTTCAGGGGATGAGAGGTCATGCTTTGAGAAGTTCACACTGGAAGTGTTAAATTTATTACACACACAGCAGATAATAGAATGAGTACTAGCTTTGGGAAGGCTTAGGTACCTTACATTGGAGATTAGGGGTCTTGTGGGTCAGCATAGCTCTGATTCACCAGCAGATTATTTTATTTTTAATCAATCCGCCTTAAATTACTAGCAAAATCTTGCAATTCCTACCTCTGTGTTTTTCTGGATCACTCCTACATGTTCAATGTGACCAGTCACAAGTGAGGGTTTAGCTAACATGGCACAGAGTCAGACAGACTCTGAAGGGCAAAATAAGCTAGAGAACATAGTGAATTCTGGGGTAAGGAGAAAGGGTTATGTCAACCAGTGACCTTTATGAGTTTGCTGAGATAGACTGGAGCTAGGGCACTTTTCCCTGACAGACCTGTGAGCCTATTACTCAGTGTTGCAACTAGTGCTCTTGTCACTATTCTCACCTCCTTCCTGATCTGAAACTTTCCCAGACAGTGCACCCTGGGCACCAGTACAGGCTGGGGGCTGACCTGCTGGAAAGCAGCTCTGTGGAGAAGGACCTGGGGGTCCTGGTGGACAACAAGCTGTCCATAAGCCAGTAGTGCCCTTGTGGCCAGGAAGGCCAATGGTATCCTGGGTTGCGATAACAAGGAGGTGATCTTGCCTCGCTACTCAGTCCTAGTGAGGCTGTGCCTGAAGGGTGGAGCATGTCCAGTGAAAGGCTACAAAGATGATTAAGGTGCTGGAGCATCTTTATTACAAGGAGAGGCTGAAAGAATTGGGCCTGTTAAGACTTGGGAAGAGATGACTGGGAGGGGACCCCATCAATGTCCATCAGTATCTGAAGGGAAAGTGCCAAGAGGATGGACCAGGGTCTTCTCAGTGGTGACAGGCAATAGGACACGAGGCAACGGGCAGGAACTGATGCACAGGAAATTCCACCTGAATATGAGGAAGAACTTCTTTAGTGTGTGGGTGACTGAGCACTGGAACAGGATGCCCTGAGAAGACACTGGAGATATTTCAAGAACCACCTGGACACAATTCTGTGCCATGTGCTCCAGGATGACTCTGTTTGAGCCAGGAGGTTGGGCTACTGTGGTGCCTTCCAACCTGACCCATTCTGTGATCCTGTGATTCTGTGAGTGTCTGGACTCTCTCTGGAGTACAGCCCAGCCCCATGATAACCACCAGTGAAGAACACACACTACAGCTCCATCTTGCAACCCAGGAAGAAAAAACCAGCTTTTTGTGTCTGTGGTTCACATGCACATGTTCACACGTGGTTCACTTAGAAAAGAAGTCAGAGTTGCACCTTCCAGGGATTCTGTCTATACATATAAAATTAACCAGAGTGTCTGGAAGACCATATGTCTCTGTGGTCTCTGCTGAGGTCAGACGAAGAGGGGTGGTGGTGATGGTGGTTGGACATCAAGTCAAGATGATGAAAATTCAGGGTTGTTCTGTAATCCAAGCACAGGATGGCAACAGTCAGACATGGCACTCACAATAAAGATATCACCAGGCTTTGCACAGTAGTGGTAAAGGATGACACTAAACACACCGAAGACTTGAAGTGTGAGGACACATAGCTGAGAAAGAAGGTTCCCCATTCAGCAATGTTTGAGGTTTACCATCTATCAGCTGGAGCAAGAAAATTAAAATATTGAAGATATTCCTGAGATAAATGTTTTTCAGTTGACTAGAACTATATTTAGGTCAAATCATTGGTACCAAACCAATTTGTTTCAATTTTAATAGGTTTTAAAATGTGGCTTTTTAAGCATAAATCAACTGTGCTGTATAAGCAAGTCATTCTCAAGTGGAAAAGGAGAATTTTTCCTTGAAAAAGGGTCAATACATTACATTTGGATGTTTTCTCAATTTTTTTAGGTTACAGGATTCTCAGGAACAATTTAGTTTTCAGTAAATGTACATTTTGCTATGAAAAAAACATAGTCGAGAAATTGCTAGTCACATCCCAAGACAATTACACAACCGCAATATTAAAACATGACGCATTACCATTTTATTAAAGAAATTAAAAGCCAGAGGCAAACAGACAGTACTGTATTATAATGTAGGAATATTAGCATTAGAAGGCAGTGTGGAACCCTGTGCAGCATATTGATGAGGATCAGCATGTGCCAATCATATACTAGATACGCAGAGAGGAAATGTGGGCTTATGTTCAAGGTTGTATAACCTGTCAGATGCAAGGTTCAGTTTTACCTTAGAAAAGACTTCATGGCTAATTAAATTTAAGATGCAGTACAGAGGGTTAGCAGGTGAAGAGGAATGGTGTACTGACTGGAAGAGCAGAATGTATGAAATTAAATGCCACAGCTTCCTATGAACCCTGACTGATGGGATTAGGTTTGCAATTTTGAGAACAGACATCAAGGGTGCAAAGCTGTCAATAAAATTATCATCTGGACATTTTATAATCCATAATGATGCTATTTTCAGGTTGATTGCTCAGGAAGGAAACACATCCATTTGATAATATTGTATGCCATTTCCCTTTACTGTATACATACTGTATTTTACTGTATTTTCATATTTACATGCATGCATTGAAGATACACATATTTGAAATTATTACTGACTTCAAAGACGTATATATTTCCAATAAGATTTTAATTATTTTAGAATAAGAATGTAGATGAAGTGAAAGTCTTGAAGTTATTGTAATGGAAAGAGAAGTTCTTCCCATATGAACTGATTTGAATTACAAAAATTCAAGCTTCTTCCTTCTTTAACAGTTGCTTTCAACTTTCTTCTAAAAGTATGAAATCTGCAATTTAATTCACTTGCTGCAGAAGTTTAGTTCAGCTGCTGAGGTATTTCAGGACTTGGTAACAAAACCCTAAAAATAAGGATTCCATATTAATACAAATATGGCAAAAAGCTCTGTGGAGAATTGATATGATTGCTCCATAACACCTTTGTTTTTTAAAATTTGTTTGCAATACAGCATGGTGTGAATAACAACAGTCCATTCCAGCTTTCTTCTCTTTATTTATCTTCCCTCCTCACCAAAAAAATGAAAGTGAGATGCAGGACGGAAGCAGTTCTTTTCCTTCACAATTTCAGAGAATAGTTTTATGGTTTGTTTCTACCACTAAAAAGCTTGGATACGAAGTAATGTTCTGTCCAAAGGCACTGGGAAAATGCTTTCCTGATCTGATCAGTTTTAACTGAAGGGTCGCTATTGTAGCACAAGGTTGCTTCTTTAGTAACCTCTCTTTGTTATTTTCTGATATTTTCTTATGGCTTTTCCAATGCACTGATTGCTAATTTATTTCCTTCATTTTCTGCTTCCATTATTTGTTATTTTATGTCTTCTGACTTAAGAAAATGTAAATGTAATTGACATTTTGTAAACAGTACATATATTATGAATGGTAGTAGCGAATTTTTATTAAATGCACCCTCAACCATTTGTTCTCTACTTAATGGAATACAGCTGTCTCTGAATGTGCATGTAAATACCATTAGCACTTCCAGGAGCTATCATGTTCATCAGGGAAAATCATGTTCTTTCCTGCATTCTTCTCTTCTGAGTATTAGTGCTATGTATTCTGTTGTATTGAAGAGCCAGGAGGCCGCAACACTCAGAGTAAATTTTTCCTAGTAGAGGCAAGTAACCCATCTTCCAGCCAATGTTTTATTATTTCCAGTTTCACTATTTCATCATCGAGTTGAAAAGCTTTGTGACATTAACAGAACAGACACATTTGCAGTTAATTTGGCACTTCAGTACAAACATGATGATCCAGTTTTCAGGTCCTCATTAGGACAGTGAAGCCTAAACAGCTGAATTACAGCAGAAATCATTGACACAATCAAGCAAGGGGTGCTTTCACCAGAACAGAAATCTGCAATATTGTTGTATTATTCTATTCTTGCCTCCTAAAGTGATATGTGTAAGATGAAAGAAGATAGCTATACAAACAAGAAAAGATCTAAAATAGTACTAACAATGAATGAAACTGATGAAGAGACTCCGTAGATTATTTGAAAGATTACTAAATCAGTAGTAGAATCATCTTTTAAAGTAACCTTGCTTTCTTTTCTGTTGGAATACCTCATTTTCCACTTATACTTCTGCAGTTACCTCTGGCTCTGCACCTTTTCACTGCCACCACATTGTCTGGCTGGAGCTGCTGGAAAGAGTTGAACCCATTTGGCAAGTTCCAGCAGACGCTGAAGATTATTCACTCCAGAGGATGAATGCAGCATATGTGACCTCTGGAGTCCATGGGATTTAAGAGACTGGGTCTGCCTCTCAGAAATATATTGCATACACAAGGAGGACTTAACAGGAAAGCCCCTGAGGAATGCAGTTTGATGCAAGGAACAGTAAAAACAGACGAAAGAGACTGGCAGTTTTTCTGGGTCTTCCAAAATTGAGAAAACACATTTAGGATACAGGTGGTGAATAAATGAAATTCTCCCAAGAGACAGAGCTCCTGCAGGTCCCTTGAAACTAAATCAAGGCAGATTTGTGTCATTAATTCTTGTTAGTGGCTGGTTACAGACAGTGTGATGGAGCAGGAAAATGTTAATGGTTACTATGGCCGACTGTGCACTAAATATAATTGAAAGTTGATGCTGCTTAGGAAACTGGTTCATGCACTTAAAATGAACATTAAAGTTATTGCATTTTTAAATCAGTTGCTAATTCCTTCTCATTGCCCAAAGTTCTTTAACATCTTAACAGCATAATTCTAATAAAAACCATACTGCTTTCTTTTGATGATGGAAGTGAAGGAAAGTATTCCTTTTCTAGTAACATACTTGAATTTGTGTCATTATTGCTGCTTGCTTAATATGGATGTTGTTTTAGTATTTTGTGTGTCTATATAGCTCCCGTAAATTTCTTCTTTTTTTTTTTTTTTGGTGAAATCTTTTGAACCTGCTGGTCATTTTCAACTAGTTGTGGCAGCAGGATTAAAGATAATCTTGCTCCTAAATGCTTTGTGAAAATGTGAAAATTGGTAGTGTTTACACTTTGAAAGCCATGTGAGGTCACCAGGCTCAAGTTCACTGCCTGGTCAGGCAGCAAAGCACCACTTGGGACAGGCCAGAGTGGGCACCACCACTTTTTGAGTTCAATAGTAAAGCAAGAAGAATTTCCCCAAGAGGAAGTGGGAAGGAGAGGAAGTAAGTGGAAGGGTGTGTGCTAGGACTTAGGACAGACACATACAAATAAGAGACTTTGTTCTTTTATTTTCACAGGAAATGGAATTGCTTGGTTTTCTCTGGATAGAGTATTGCAAATGAATTTCAAAATGTAAAATAACATATATAAGAAAAGTATTTCTGAATATCTACAGCACATGCATAAGTCATCTTCCCTGTTATTGTTCTTTTCCCCTGTTGCCTCTTCCAAAGCCCTTTTCAGTATAGATTAGAGTCACTGAACTAGCTTTTCCAAAAGTAGAGCAAAATGTGGTATAAGTGTACTATAGCTAGCAGCAAATAAGACCAAAAGAATTTTGATTCAGGATCTTCTTTGTCAAACAGCAAAATTAATCAGAAATACAAGGAGACTTTATAAGTCTCCTGCAATTTCAGAGATATGCTTTGTGTAAATATTGTCAACTTTTAAAATAAACAGCATCATGAAAATAATAAAAATTTACCCAGAACTTCATTATGTAAATTCAGGAAACTCAACTCTTCCTGATTGGGTTCAACAATGGCTGGTGCTCCAGTGCTCCAAGATCTCCTCATCTGTTGAACACAGAGCATAAAGAACAGCAATGGTCATCAGCTCCCAAGGGCTTCTTCCCTGTGCAGCTGACTAGAGAGCAGAAGTAGCACTAGAGCCCCATGGTCACACCTGGATTCAGGCAGTTTTCCCTTGTCCCCAACCCCTTGCACTCAAGGACAGGATCTGAAGATGTATTTCAGGCTCCTTTCTCTTTCTTCAATCATGAAAAGATGATAGCTGGACCTAGGCCCACTGGAGCACTGCACATTCTGTGCTCTAATTGCCTTGCCTCAGATTAATTCCTTCTGAAACCGCTGTTGTCTTCAATACAGAGTTAAGGCTATGAACCAACTCCTTTTTAGTACAGTGATATGAATCAAACTGTATTAATGAATTAACTCTACTGTGTAGGAGAGCTGTGGGTTACATATTATTGTGATTTGTTTCCTTTTCTCAGAAGATACAGCAAATTACCTTTTAATTGCATGCCTGCATTATTTTTAGAAATTGTTTTTTGCTCTGTCAATCACATTCTCTTGGTCTACCAGCAGAGTGTGCTGACTCACAGGAACAGCATTTTTCAAGTAAAAAGCTGGGAGGAGATTTAGAATAGAAAAAAATTAGGCTAGCAAAAGGGGAAAAAAAGGTTCTCTTTAGGGTCAGTTTTTTTACCTCTGGTAGCCTGAGAAATCCTTTTTTTAGTCACCCAAACTGACTGGATGACGATAAAACTCAGAGTAGATACCCTAACTTTTAAATTTGAATTTAAATTTCAGGATTAATGGAAAAGAAATAAGATTTAGATTGAGTGAAACTCACTCCAAATGTTTCTCAGGTTTTGTTTCGTCAAAGTATTTTGTTCCAGAGATATTACATTTTGTTCCATAACTATTTGGAAAAGCTCTGCTTGTTTGGAAATGCCTTTTTGTTTCATGGTGTGATGATACACGATTACAGTGCAAATACAAACCATTAATCACTTTGTTATTTAACACTAACTGAAATTAGTTACTTCCTTCTTTCAGATAACCACCCTTAGACTAAGTGTAGTGACATTAGTAGATCCCCCAGGACTCCTTGTGGTAGGGCAGGTCTGCGGAGAGCTGGATCTGGAGAGAGCTGTGGGGTGCAGCTGGCCTTGCTGTGTGCATGTGACATTTGGGAGTCTGGGCAGAAGCTAGTTAGAGACATTTTGCCACCTCAGTGATAAATCTTTAGTTAGAAATGTAACACATTGACCAGCTAGTGCAGAACTGGATGCAGGGACAACCTCTGGTTGCAACATCAGCTGGGTAGAAATTATACCTGTTCTGCACTTAAAGCTAAGGGGTTTATTCCAGCTTTATTTTGGTCCCTGCGGCACAGTTCAAAATTTGCCAGTGTTTTCTAAGTTTGAGGCTTACTAAATGAGCACATGGAAGTTTTGTGTTTTTTCTGGAACCAAAAGAAATGAGAATAGCATTTTAGCTCAACTGTTTCTACCTGACTAAGTACTAGAATCCTCTTGGTCCTGAATTATAAGGTGTGGGCTGTCTTCTGTAGCTAAGATGCTTCAGGCTTAACCACCAAATCTTCCTACCCCACTGCTTCTAGGCAACAGCTGACTCCAAAGAAAAATCAGAGGAGTTATAGCCCACAAGATACACACCCACATGAATATGAGAGGTTGCTTGAGGGTTTTCAAAACACGTAAAGGAAAGCTAAGTGACCTGAGAAAGAATTTGAATTTCATACTATTTCAACTTATTGACATTTTCAAGTAGTTTTCTATTCCTACAATTCTGAATACTGACTGTGAATAATATGTTTCAGAATACTATCCCAAGACAAATTTATAAACTCTTAGATACTGAAGATTTAGTCGAAGTGTCAAAGATCTTTATGCGCTTTATGCACTGATCTTTATACAACCGATCTTCTTTAGACTCCAGGTTGTCACTGGAAAAGCAGTCCCAGATATTTGCACTTGACATCTGCTGACGTGGGCCAAGACTTCTTCCATCAGAATGAGGAACAGTGGCACCCCATCCTCTTTTATTGTCATAGAATCACAGAATCATAAAAACTCCTGAGTTGGAAGGGAGCCACAAGAATCATCGAGGTCCAGCTCCAGGCCTTGCACAAGACCACCTTAAGAATCACACCCTGAGTTATTACAAGTCACATTTGCACTGTGTGTTATACAGGGGGAAAATTTTGGGGTTTAACTTCTAAAGCAGCTTGCATTTAAGCTGACAAGCCTTAAACTTGAGGCCTTCACCTGGCCATAGATTGACCCTGGAACAGACACTGAGTCAATCCAACTTGTGTTTAGGTACTTTATGCAAAACAAGTGCAATAATGTAAGAATTATTCTACCCGAAGATTGTCTCTGCCACATTTTGGGCTGATTTTGCTATGACCTTTTCCTGATCCTCTATTAAACACTGGAAGCAAGTCAGGTTGGATGGGACTCCGAGCAACCTGACCTAGCCTAAGATGTCCCTGCTCATTGCAGAGGGGTTGGACTAGGTGACCTCTAAAGGTCCCTTCCAACCCAAATTATTCTATGATTCTATTCCAAACATATTTTCCCTCAGGCAATAGTCATTCTCATGTGCTACTAGTACACTTTAGAAGTTATTAAATGGCTGTGGAAGTAGGTAGAAGTAAATTAGTAACCAGATATTCCCTTAAGGTTATGCAAAGGGTAAAATGTTAAGGAATGCCAAGAAGGGATTGCTCACTAGTTGCAATCTTACTGCAACTGGTGATATAATGAGAACATTACTGGTGTAGCCTGTGGCCCTCTCATTCAAGAATCAGCTGGAAAGCAGGACAATGACTGCATGACACAGCTGGTCTCCATCCTGACTTATGTATCAGAGATATTGATTGATACATCAGAAACTGCTTGAATTTCTCTGAAAGCTAATACCTGACAAAAAGACAGCTAAGGGTCATACACAAAACAAGAAAAAATCCACACAGAACACATGATCTGGATGTGTTCCAAACTTACCTTGGGGCATCCAAAGCCTTGTGTGGACTGGAATCAGCTTTAGAGATACATCTTTCTCTCTGTCAATTTTAGAGGTGGAAGTGTTATATTTAACTATCACATAAAGTTGTGAGGGCAGAATCAAGGCAGAATCTAGGTAGTCTTCTCTTTGCTATGTAAAAGATTCACTGGCACTACTGCCATGAGGCTTGCCTGGAGGATATAGTCATCTTAAACCAAAACCTTCAAAACTCTAAGGGTTCATACATGTCTGCATAACTTTTTTCTAGTTTTTAGGCTAAATCCAAAACCAATAACCAGTTTAAAAACAGCACCTTCAGTGATAAGTTATTCACAGTTGAAAAGGTGGATTTTTATTAGGAATGTCACACATTACAGAATCTATCAGGACCCTAAGGCCACCAATAGGCCTTAATGGCCTTGACCAGCCTCATTGGCAACATCCAGCCACACTCTCTGCCCGCTGCTCTATGAGTTCCTTTTAGGTTCACCTGGAGCTATTAGATCAGGTTATCTAGGGCCCTGTCAATCCAAGTGTTTTATATTTTCGGTGAGGGAGATTTCATAACTTCTCTGGGTAACCTTTTCCAATGTTAAATTGCTCTTATGATGAAGATTTTTTTCCTTATATCTCCCAACAGAGAACAGTAGAATGGTAGAACAGTGGAACCCAAACTCTTTAAATAAATTAAACTTTTTCAGCAGTTGACATTGTACTAGGTGTTTTCCAGTGGGTGCAGCTGTGTATGTGTTGAACCAGATGCACAAGTGGTGTGATACTGACTCACACGGAATAAATCCTTTCTATTTTTCTGCTTTGGTATCTGCAACTGAAACTTCCATTTTTCTCAGCAAAGATATTGATTGGCTAAAGGTGTGTCTAAACTTCTGGTGAGGAAACCATCAACAAAAACCAACTACATTTCTGTAGGAAAACACTAAAGGAAGCCATCAGGTTACTGCCACTGCTGCTATAACACAACATCCGTATCAAGTGATGAAGGTCAGGTCAAAACACAGTTCAGTCTTTCCATCCAGGTTGTTGGGTGTAAAACCCCCTCTTGAAAAACACTCAATTTTCAGACCTGGGAACATGTTATAACCTATTGTTATTGCTGAGGTGATTGAGAATATATTTGTATTCACCAATATTTTTGCAATTGATGCCTTCCTTTTTTTGTTTTTGTATCGTCTTTTATTTTAATTTTAGATGAGTACTAACATCACACAGAAAAACCATTGCTTCTTACAATAAGCTGCACTCCATTCATGTCACACTGTGCTGTTTTTACGTGCTTAGATGAAAAGAGCCATAATTAGTCAGACCTTACTTTTTGGCATGTTTCCTGGTAGACTAGGGTGATAATATCCCATTAGCACAGAAGACCTCAGGTGATGTAGATAGTGATCCCATGGCATCTCATCACGTTCGTATCTCAACCTATATAAGCCATGCCTATTGACCAGATTAAAAAAAGAAAAGGCATTCATTGATGACTCTCATTTGCCTTCATCCATAGAATTCTAGTTTTATTTTGTTTGCCATAGTTCTTTAGATCTCTTTGGTAGCTAAGCACACATTACTTAAAGGAGAGCCTCTCTTAACAACAAAAATGTTTAAAATATTTACTTAGCTAGAGTGACTGACTATGAGATGGCTGATGAGCCCTTTTATTTTTTCAGATCAAGCGGTAATAAAGACTGTTCAAAAATCAGGTCTTTCCTATAGTCAGTCTATAAGCCAAACAAGTATAAATACATAAGCTGAAAATAATTTAGTTCATCCACTAAATCTTGAATTATATCCTAGGGGAAGGATCGGTTGAGTCACAGTTCAGCTGGAGAGCTGGGAAAGAAATGCTGGCTGTTAGAAATTTGAATTTAGTTATCCTCGGTCTGTCTCCTTTCTCCCAAAGTGAAATTTTCAGTAAGCCTGTCCATTTCATCCCACAGGGAAGAGCTCAGCTGCATTCCTGTGTTCAGTCCCTTCCAATTTACTCTTCTTAGTCTGTTAGGTCAACTACATTGTTTTGCTCAGTTTTTCCCTTTTGTGTCCTAAAATATTTTTGTTCTCCTCTTCTTTAGTCCCAGTTGCCACTTTCTTCTTGACTTAGTGTTGTTGTGCCCAAGACCATTCAAATCTCACCTCATTTCAGTTTTTTCATGTGGTTATCAAAATTTCTTCCATTTATACAGCACTTTTATGAGACAAGATTTCTCCAAGCCCACTCTGAGTCTCTGGAAGTATCAAAAGGGCAATATGAAAAATTGTCAGCACTTTCAAAAGGATAAGTGAAATATTATGAACATTCTGACTCTTCTAGTTTGGGTGGCTGAAAGACTTGTCAGGTTCACACAAAGTCCTTTGGAAGGAATCCCAATCTGAAGTCCTGTGGCTTTTGTGGGAAAGACTCAGTGAAACCAAATAGGAATGTTGACATCAGTGCCATAAAGTTGCAGCAGTAATGTGCACATTCTGGACACTGGAAGTGCCAGCCCTTGATTTCTAAAATCAGAGCTTGCTAACAATTCACTGAGGGGAAGTTGTGGATGGTTCCTCTTCCAGAGCAAAGACAGAGTTGGGAGCATTCCTGTGAGAAAGTTCATCTGTGAGGCTTCCACAGTATTTTTGAGTGAATGGCTTATCTTTTGAAAGTAACAGATTCTCTCAAGTGGCAGAGATTTAAAAAATAATATTCTCCCAGGGGAAGTAGGGAGGCAGCCCAGACACGTTTTCCCACCTGAAAAGGCCCAAGGCCTCTCCTCTGTACCACCTCAGCCAGGACCATGGGTCCTCACTCAACTTTTGTTCTCTAAAGCGGCCAAATCAGCTCAAAGTCTAGTTTCTCTACACAAAATGCAACTTCACACAAACAAAAAATCCATTAATGGTTTGGCCAGAACTAAGTTTGATTTTATACATATATATGCAGTGTTTATCAAAAAATTTCCCCAAAAATGCTGATGCCATGGAGTTCCAAATAGTGGCAAGTCGTATTATTAGAATTTATTACACTTTTTGGATCAGAAAAAGGCCTCAAAAGTTCTTGCTATGCTATATAGAGGCTTTTTTTTTTTTCCAGAGAAAAATAATTTCTTTGGACACAAGACAGAATTCTGGTGGGGAGAGAGAGAGGACAGTCCTGGGAAATAAGAATTACATCCATAAATTAATCATTAGAGCATTAAGAACAGAATAAGAATGGTGCCTCACTTCTATGAATGTTCTTGTGGCTTTTGTAGGCAATCACTTCTCCTAACCTTCACCAATTCTTTCTTTGAATTCAAAACGGGACTAAAGCCTTTTCTGTCTCAATTTCTCTGCTCAGTAAAGAGGAAAAACACAAGACATGGTGCAGGCTGCTGCTCTGGGATGTGGTCTTGCCAGGGTTCAGCTTAGCTGAGGAGTGAAACTGCCCATGAGTACAGCCCTACAGGCCTTTAGTTGACTTTAATCGCCAGATAAGTATTAATTCTTTTAGGAGAAAACATTCCCAGCATCATCTGTGCCATAGCCTGGTGATACAAATGGACTTTTTCCTAACTCATCCTTTCTTCTCTGCCAGGTAGTGGCACACTTGTAAAAAAACTGAGGGTGGAAACTGCACCACAGGTAAGTTGGAGACAATGAGAAACAAGACAGCCCTTTAACTGGTAACTTATGAACTGCAGTTGTACCTGTGCTGGTTTTGGCAGGGATATGGTTAATTTTTTCTGCTGTAGCTGGTGTGTGGCTGTTTTGTATTTGTGCTGGAAACAGTGCTGACAACCCAACAATGTTTTAGCTATTGCTGAGCAGCGCTTGCACAGCATCAAGGTCTGTCCTGCCTCTCTCACTGCCACACCACCAGTGGGACGGGGGTGCAGGAGGAGTTGGAAGGGGACCCAGGCAGGACAACCGACTCCAATTGACCCAAGAGATATTCCAGACCATATGGCATCATTCTCAACATATAAAGCTGTGGAAGAAGGAGGGGGATGTTTGGAGTGGTGGCATTTGTGTTCCAAAAGTCACTGATATGCACGCTGGAGCCCTGCTGTCCTGGACACAGCTGATCTGCCTGACCTTGGGAAGTAGTGAACGAATTCTTTTTCTTGCTTTGCTTGCATGCACAGCTTTTGCTTTACCTGTTAAAATGTCTTTATGTCAAACAGGAGTTTTCTCACTTTCACCCTTCTGATTCTGTACCCCAGGCAGTCTGGGGAGAAGTGAGCAAGGGGCTCTGTGGGGCTGACTGCCAGCTGGGCTGAAACCATGACAGTACCTCAGGGTCATTATGGAACCGATGGCACAGTTTTTCTGCATGTCAGCACCAAATGGCAGTCCCTTGATATGAAGAGTTTACAATCAAAATAGATGAAGGAGGAACAAATGTTACCATTTTCCCCATTTTGCCAGAAGGAAGTAAAATTTCTCCTGAGAATGGTACACAGGTAATTTGTAGCCTATGCTCAAATCAGCTAAATCTGCGCCTCTCCATCTTCCAGCAAATGCAAGCTACATCCTTGCCCCAGTGGCAGGTGCCAGTTGTGTCACCACAATATGGAAGAAAAAAGAAGCTTTGTCAAATGAGATCACAAGAACTTAGATTTTTCTAGATCAGGCGTCTGAACCAAGATACCAATGTTTCAAATAATTCAGAAAGGTGTCCAAAACTTTGTCACATATTTGAGCAATAGATGAGGGTAATATTTTTCTTTATACATGTCTCTGTTACATAATCACTTCCAGCTTTGAATGATCCTAGTGGATTTCTTTCCAGTATCCTGTCAAGCCGCTAAACCCATAATTATTTATCAATAAATGGCAACATTTTCCGCACCGTGTATCTTCCTGTTTAAATGCCTCCCTGAATCCACATGCTTCATCCAATTACATAAGCACTTTCATGTCTTAACAAAAAAACTTACACATTACATTCTTTGTTTACTTGAGAATCTCCTTATTTTTTCAGTAATTATCAAGGCTAAATCATGACAGATTCTTTTGGGGATTTATATATTTGTTTGTTTATTTTCCACATTAATGGTCATAGGTTACAACAAATTGCCAATTTATTGAAGTGGAAATTGGATTATATAAATATTTCTGCCTCCTCCCTGGAAACTTTATTCCAGTTACTTTACAAAAAGAAAGTCTCCTAATAGGAAGATGGCAGAAATACTTCAAGTGATTAGCAGTGGAAAGACATGACCTTCAGATGCCACATACACGTATTTCACAGTATTCTTCCAAATAAAAATACTGAGCTTTGAGTGGGAAACTGCAATGCTCAGACCCCTGAAAACTACTAAAAACTATTGGCCCCTTTCCAGTACTTTTTTTAGCATTTTAATATAATGCAATCTTAATTCCTAAGAACACTTAAGAGTGTTTTATTCTGAAGATATCCTTATATGCCAATTTGAATTTAACAATACATTTACTTGCCTTTAGGAGAATTTTACTCTGTAAGCATTTCCAACAATGTCTGGAATTACTTGTTCCAAAAGGACCATCTAAAATGGATAAAGTAAAAGGACTGGAACTTTAATAGAAAGATCTGAATTCTCTAAAGGTGGCTTACAGTCTTTTAGTCTTTCATATGTTTTCATGGCACTGGGTTGTCTAACCAGGTTAGACTTTATACAGAAGTCATGTCATTCACAAATGTCGTGGGTTAGCCAAAACTTGACAGACAACCCTCTGGGCCAATGCGCTTCTCGAAATTTTACATATTTAAGCCCCACGGAAGGCGGGAGTTTTTAGGAGTCGCAGTTTTCCCGGCTCTCAGGTGGGTGGAGATCCGGGGAGTGAAAGGGAGAGGGGCAGGCCCCGTTCCTGGAGCCTGTGGGCCCGGGGATGGGGCGCCCCTGCTCCCCTCCTTCTCCTGGTGAGGAGGGGGGCAAAGTGCGGGGGCCCCCGGCCTTCCGTTCCGGCTCGGTGCGGGGACGGCAGAGACGGAGGGGTGGCCCCCCTTCCCCCGGCCTGCGCGGCTGGGGACAGGGCTCCTG
>VWZQ01007535.1:476239-624611 GCA_013397015.1 Myiagra hebetior | reverse complement strand
AATGCCAGATGAAAGCAGGGGAAGGCTTTCAAGATCTGGTGGCAGAGGAAAGCCTATGTTCAAGCCGAAAGGGAAAATGTTTCATCCTTAAAAAACCCATGTAAAAGCCTGTTGTATTAGCAGTCACAAGGGCTGTGAGGGCTCATGAAAAGAGATGTGTTACACTGCAGCAGAGAATGTTTAATTGTAAGCAAATCTGCAAAAAGTGGCAGTTTGGAAACCCACGCAAGAGAGGGGAAACCCCTTTTTCCCCCTTTCCTAGGACTGTGATCCTGATTTTGGGAAAAGGGAAAACGGGGGGTAAGCTCTGAAAGTTTGTTCTGTTCTTGACCATCTGGGTGTTAATTAAACTTCTTTTTCTTTTTCTTTCAAGTTGTGTTCCTGGTTTGCTTCCTCCTAGTAGCTTATCTCACAGCAGGGACATCGGGGAGGGCTGATGCCCATAGTTAACCCTTAAACTACTACACGAATTGGTGTTCCGCCCGGGGAACCAAATTCAACCCGCTACAACAAACTAAAAAATGCAAGCTATTTTTCTCTCATAATATTTCTTCAAATACTATTTCTGCAACACAAAAATATGAGATGATATTTTGTATGCTGAGTTTCAATGAATTATATCAGCATATTTTTAAAATTATTACACAGTTCTAGAGATCAGGTCTCATATTACTGTTCAGAAAACTTTTTTTTGAGGTCAGAAAATTTGGAGTTGTCCATGCACCATTTTCTCTCTTCTGTCACCCCAAAAGCCCTAGCTGAGCTCTTTCACAATCTCCAGCTGCATCTCCACCTTCTGGCAGACAGGCCTCCCCTGTAGACACCACTTCCATCAAAGTCTACCAATTGACAAGGCCTCCTGCAGCATCCAGTTGTCTTCAGTGTTTCTAGTTTTGGTCTCCTTTTCTGTTGCCTCAGGCACCATCACTGTCAAATTCTTCTTATTCCTAGAAACCCTTGTCTCAAAGTTCTCCACAAATGGTTGTTACACTGATTTCTGTTGCCTCCACTGCCAAGAGGTGAATTTTTTCTCCTGGATATAGGATCTGTTTGTCTTAGGCATGTTTGGATGGAGGACCATATATTGTTTGCTCCTCAAGTCCTGTCTGAATAGTCATTACATCCCTTAAATGTGATGGATTCAATTTGGTTTTATGACATTTTTTGCTCTTTTTTAGTGCTGCCAGCAAACAGTTGATCTATAACTGACATTGTGTTCAGAATGGGTATTTCATTTGCATTAGGCAGAGCAGAAAGTTATGCTCTTTTTCCCTTAATTGCAATAAAACAGCAAAGAAAATAGTGCTCTTATATCTGTATCAGGGCATAACTGTGAAAAGACTAAATGTAGGTATTAATGAGATCATTATGTAGAGCAGAATTATGGAAAATATTTCGGGCAATTTTCAGCATCAAAGTCTTATCTTCTGACTGGTTTTTTAGTATTGGATAAGCAAAGCTGTAGTTGGAAGTCTAGGGAATCTGGGAATCTTGTTGTCAACTGTAAAGATATCCTTCCTCTTACTTTCCCAATCAAAAAGCTGATGAAAAAGCAGTTAGTCTCTTGTTTACCTTCACTGTGGACTCTGTCATTCAATCATGCACTAATTGTATGGCTTCAGCACCAACTGGCAGTGCAATTTCTGAAGTGTCATTGCTGTTATACTTTAGAGACAAAAGTATATCCCGAAGATCTGAGCATATTTGAGCAGATAATAGTGGTGGCCACTGCACCCTGTACACTCTAGAGCACCTGGACAGCTTTGCTGTGACATCCCTACACCCTGTGTGGAGTCACGAATCAGCACTTGGTTTCTCAGAGCAAATTCAAAATCACCAATGCCCAGGTTGCTTGAAGAACTTGAAGCAAGGACCTTCTGGTGTGATTCAGCACAAGCTGGTCAATGACTAAAAATCAGGTTTATTTTCCATAAGTTTTAAGAACACAGGATTTCTTCCTAACAAAATATTTCGCACCTTCTTTGGTAAGGAAAGAAAATGCCAGAAGGATTGACTGTGGTAAATATCAGAGCGTAAAAGCAAAATGTTGCTCCAGGAACTGGGCAATGTTCCCATTGCTCTCTGTATGATTCAGAGGGAAGGATGCGTGACAAAGGCTGTATGAAGATTCTTCTATCTTTCGTGATTGATGGATACTGGTGGCACACTGGTCTCTGGGATAATTTAGAACACTTTGACATGAGTGTTTCAAAAAGTTAAGCCTTACCTGCTGTATTCAGCTGTTTCTTTCTGTAGGATGGTACATGAAATACTGATTATTCCATACCTGAGTTGAAATAGAACACCTTCAGGGAGTGAATTACATTTAGATATAAATCACTTCTAGTAATTTATCTACCTTTAGTAAGTAAATTAATTTTGATATAAGGACTGGCTAGTGCTATTTTTATGTAAAACACACAATTTTCAAAAAGTGAGAGGAGTAACATTAGGGAAAAAACCTCAAAGAACAAAGCTAGGTACCAAAGAAGAAAAGGGTTTTTCAAAATACTACTGGGCATATTTGAAACAGTTGCCAGAAGGCAATTACTGTGGTTGTTTTTGAAGCAAGCAGATAGGTCGACCCAGAGTAAACAATACTTTTGAATATGGTAACTAATTTGTCTGAAAAAAATGAGCTGTTCCAAGTTTCCCATTTTTGTATAACCTTATTTTTTGCTCTAGAAGATTTCTGAGTTTGTCAAAATTGTATCTATCCTCCTTGAATGTATCAATTACCCAAAGAATAAGTTTGAAATTAAATGATTAAATGAAGAAAAGAGAGCAAGGACATATTTATTTATCAAATATCCACTTACTTTTATTTAGACCTCGTATTTTACAACTGTATTTCTTCCATGAGGTGTAAGACTTCCCAGCAGAATTCCAGCTTTCTTTACTCATGAACATAAAAAATCCTTGACTTCAAATGTGCTGGTATTTACTTTATTTCTATAGAAAAAATACCTATTTTTTCAATCAGTTTAAATTCATCATATTGATTGCTGTTTTAGGCAGAGTTTTTGTAGTATAAATTTAAATGGAAGGAATATTGCTGTAGTCTTAGTAGTATCTACATGGAACGGACATGTCTTTTTAAGTTGTACTGTCCAAATAACATTTTAAGTATTGTGACCTCTTTTCCAGTCTTCATTGCAATATGTTGCTTGATGACTTGAATTGCATGAAAGTGGAAAAATATCTTTTGAAAGATTTCATTTTGCACATCTAGTGACAGTGAAACATATCCTGAGCATAGTTTTGCCTTAATTGTAAAAAGAAAATCAAATTATAACACAAGGGTCCTCTGAAGAAATAATACTCATTGACATGCCACATACAGAAAGCTGATAAATTTTTATCATCCAGAAAACAACATGAGTGTTAATGCAATACACTGTTAATTAGCACAGTGCCTATCTCGAGTTTGTGGCCTTGCACTTGATTTCTGGTGTCATGAGCCTTGTTCTCCAAAAACATCAGCCCTTACAGTACAGGTAGTAAAAAGATTGTTGAGTCATTGATATAAGAGTAATAATAGTAAAAGATCTATTCCTGCTGCCTTTGTTAATTATCTTTACATGATCCATATGTGACTTTCACTGAGTGGCCATTAAAACTGAATATTGCATGTGGGAGCTGTTTCGTGATGTCATTAATGTCACACGTGATGAGACACCAGCAGAAGTCATTTTAATAGGGCACGTGTTTGCACACTTCTTGCCTTCATCCTGGCGTTAGGAGCAGCAAGAATGAACAGTTCTTTATTTATAGAACTGTTCATTTTTGCTGCTCCTAACGCCAGTGAATGTTCTGTCAATAAATTTGGGTACACATGGGGTCAAGTTGGTCAGAAATAAGTGATAAGAAACATTTACAATAATATTAAATGCAATGTAATAATAATAAAATTCGATTCGGCACTATTTTTGGAAATTATATGTCATCAAAAGAAAACTTGTAAATCCACAAAAATTTGCCTAAACCTGCCACAGAGCACTAAAGATAGAAGAGAATGATTCACTCCTTGTCACTGACCAGCTCCCTCACAGAATGAAAACCTACTGAAGTGTCAAGTAAGGCTCTTACTGAACCATATTTTGACTGTCATCTTCTATCACAGTCTCTTATCTCTTCAGAGTTCAGGAGCCTCCAGTCCTTTCTGACACTTCTACTCGAACAGTTTTGTTGCATATAACACCTAATTCCTGTTTGAAATTTTCATCAAAGTTAAAAAACAAACAAATAGCAACTCTGTAGCTTACAGATAAGACTAATTACCGATTCACGCCACATTTACTTATTTTGAGTTAAAGAAAAAAGTATTTCCCTTAATAACATGTAGTCATATGCAGCACAAATGTTTAAGAGATTTATCAATCCACTCATTTGTAGTGTCTTCCCAAACTATGCATCCCAGTTAATTCTAAGGTGCTCCTGGAAAGTTTTGCAAAGTCCTGCAGAACAGATATGTGTGAAAATGGGAATGATTGTCTAGAGCTACATATGGATGTTCTGCATTGACTGGGGTGAGGGGAAGTGTCCGGGCAGCCTCTTGCAGGGTGAGAAAAGCACACACCACATGTGGTGGCATTAATATGTGGGTGGATAAAGTTGCTGTAGCTTCCCTTCCCAGCATGGTTTTCTCACTGACATTTCTACAAGGACAGTTTGTTGCTGAATCATGGCACGCTGAGCTCCTCCAGCCCTGCTGCATCAATAACAGGAACATTACACACCATCCCCAGCTTGGCAGAGGGCATGGCACTTCTCCTTGCCACAGAACATCAGAAGCTGCCAGGTTTTAAAGCTGGCACTCCCATTTCTCTAACAGGTAGCAAACTATCAGACTGGGAAATAAGCATATTTCCTTTAGAGGCCTGATAATACCATAGGAAACAGGTCTGCATTTTAAAACTGCCTGGTGTCTATAATTGTTGGTGCCTAAGAGGTGCTTTTACGGAGGTGTTGGGCACAAAGGAGTCAAGCTGAGTGACTGAGTACAATATGGATGTGCCAGTGCTATTCTTTTGTCTGCATTGGCAGATTGACTCAGCAGTGCTGGATTAACAGTTGGACCCAAGGATCTATCAAAGGTCTTTCCCCACCTAAATTATTCCATGATTCTATGATTAATGAGCAGAATGAAGCAGCCTAGATTTTCTAGGCTTAAAGACAAAAGTCTCTTCGTAAAAAAGTTTCATAACAATTTGTGAGAGTCTAACTACAAATATATATATATTATATATCTATATATATAAAACACAGTAAAAAATAAAGAGTAAGATTGCATGTGAGACAGTAAAATTCTGCATTTTAAAAGTCAAATGTTAATGTGTTAAACCATTACTCCTTTCCTGGGCTGAAAGAGCCACACCAGCTTGGTGTGGATGCTAATGCTCTGAGTTTTGATCTGCCCTTGGAAAAAAACATTTGGTTAGATCTAAAAGCACAAATGGTATTAGATTTTCCACTCTGTAGACATGTGCTGCACATATTGATCTAGAGTAAATTATTTTTTTAATTACATTTCATTTTAAAAATTAATAATATTTCAGGTATTTAGCACATGTTCTGATCAATTCAATTAAATATTGCACACGGAAACCATCTTACAAGGGAAATTCTAAACTATAAAAGTTCAAAATATCAAACCAAATTATTGGTGATAATTTACTTTGTTATTTCTGTTTACACACCTATTAGTCTGTTACATATTCTCCCTAATTTTCTTGGTGAGGAGCTAGCCAGGCTCTTCTTTGTGGTGGATTTGAGACATCACTAATTTTTCAGGATGAGAGTAATTTAATTCTTTATGAATTAGTGAAGACTACCTTGATATTATGAGGCGACAAAGACACAAATAAAATTATAAATTAGCATACAAATTATTTTCTGGTGCCAAAGCCTGCACAAAAGGCTGTAGACAAGCTGACTGCAAATATTTAACTGCAGACTAGCCATGTCCATATTTATAATTTTTCTGAAGTGAGTCACTGCTTCTACGAAGGTCCATTAAGACATAATTTTTAAAATGTTATATTCTGAGATCGCTGCACATTAACAGCTACAATCATCCACTCAGTTAGTCATTCAGAGTTTGCTAATAAGTATGTACTAATCTGTTCATTCAGTTTAATAGTACTCTATTGATCTAATTCAGATGTCTTGGGAGATTTTCCCTACTTTAGCAATGTCAGGAAATAATTGCTAATTTGATCTTTAATCTGATGCTTGTTAAATTTCTCCATTATGTAACTATTCCATTGTTTCTATTTAGAAAAATGAAAGAGAATTATAATGGGAAGGAACAGTTAATTACAATAATGAAGTGTAATGTCTTTTGCCTTCTGTCTTTTCTCTGCAATGGAATGGAAGAATGGTAGTTCAGCATACAAAAAAGCAGCAGGATTTCATTAATGAACTCCAGCTAAATAAAAATCAGCTGGTAAAATATCTGGCTCAGACACTGTAACTTAGTGGGGCTTTTACAAGAATCTACCTTTACAGTCATATTTTCTTTTTTCCACCATACCAATTTTTTATTCCTTTTCACTTTAAAAATATGATAGACATGCACAGACTGTAACTACCACAGAACACTATTAACCTCAATCATTTTGCTGAGTAGGTGTTTAGAGCAGCCATGCACTTACAGCAGTTTGTGAGGTGCTGTGATAAATGTAAATCTACTCTAGACTGATCTGACATGCTAATCACCATGTAGGTCTGCATTACCACATCTTAATAATTCTGCCAGTGAGGAACAAGAACTGGGATATATTATTGTAAACACTGTGTTGTAAATACGTTAATTTCTGTTATTATGAACTTATTTTTATTTCTCTCACTTCATATAACTTGATTGTGGGTATCCTCAATATGACATTCTTCAGTGACATAATTTTATCTTCTCTGTACCACATTTGTACAGCCATTTTTTCGGTGATTTTTTTTCTTGAGACCCTAATGTTTAAATACATATATGCAGCATCAGAAGAACTGATGCAAGAGAAGCTCAAGATCTTTGAGTTATTGACCTCGTACTTAAATAACCTGATGGTGTTTGCTGTCTAGTAACTGCAAAAGTTGTGTGTGAAGAAAACAAAACAAAACAACCAAAAAACCCAACCAAACAAAGAGGGAAAATAAACTGTGTATTTAAAGCATATTTTGGTATACGGAACCAGACAAAAATTGCAGGAAGCACCCAGCCTCATAAACCCACTTTTCAAATGGTGCTGGGAAGGCCTTTGGGAACTCTGTGCCTCTCCTGCAGGCTGGCCTCCTAATGCACTCATTATAAAAAAAAAATCTCTTCTAGTTTCTTTTGTATCTGTATGTGCAAAGGTCCAGTAGGAAGCACTAATTAAACACCTGACTATTTAGAAAATGTTTTCTTCTACTGAAGTCTTCTGAAATTCATATATGCTTCAGAATTTGTCTGTTCAACTTATATGCAGGACTCCACAGTGAAACAAAAACTCATATTAATTAATCACTTGGATATATGAGGAAAAGAGTTCTTTAAAACATTCATTAGAATGAATGAATGAATGAATTAATTAATTAATTAATTAGTGAAGTCTTTGCTGGACAGAACAGGCTGAGAAATTAATGAGTTTGTAATCACTTGGTCATTCCTCCATTGTTTTGTTAACTGTCAGACCTGGAAAGTTTTGATATTTCTTACCTGGGTTTCATCCTTTCTTCCTATCAGGCAAGTGTCAGGAGGGCACTGTGTTCTTCTCCCTGCTCCCTCAACCCATTCCTTCTCAACAATATCCTGTAGCTCCAGAGCATGGAACCACAATGTCCACACCAAATAACCAGTGGGATTTCTGATGATGATAAGGACTAAACTTATCACCAAGCCCTAGGAAAATTCTGAAAGGAATAATTTGCCCATGAAATGAATGGCTTTCTGATTTTTTTTCCACTTTTTTTTCTAAGGTAGCTGTGCAATTTTGCTGCCCTCCAGTGCACTGAATAGACTACATAAAAGGAGAGATAAATGATCCTTTGTCCCCATTAGCCTGTGTGGGGACATATCTCGATTCTGCAAGAATAGATTCTGCACAGTGAGACCTCGGATCCATTTTTAGTCTGGAGTTCCCTCATCCCCATCACTTCCCAAATCAGTGAGTGGGATGGGCTGTGACACTGACTTTTGACAGTTCCCCCAGGAGGTGTCAAAATTTTAGTGTGGGCTTTCTCTTTCTGCTTTTGCTTTTGAGCACCTAGCACTGAACACAGCTGGCAGAAGAGTTCCTCACCAGCTCAGTCTGCACTCAGTGAGAATGCAGCAGCAGTGAGTGCACTGCTCCTTCCTTAGTTTCTTCCTGTTTTTCTGTTGCTTCAGGAGTGTCAGACAGTCTAATAAAGAATTGTCTAATAAATACTACAAGTGTTTGAGATGTTTGAAGATAATACGTATAAAAGAGAACATGGGTCTTTCTGAATAGAAGAGTATTAAATCACCTTATTCCTAGCTGGAACAAGATTTTACAGAAATACAATCACTTCACCTTCTCCTTATGCTCTTTATGAACCCTTTTTGTTTACTATATTCAATGCATTGTAAAATTTAAAATCTATTTACACATGAACCATGCTACTGACCATATTCAAACCAAACACCCCACCATTATTGTTGCCAGAAGACTGAATAAATTTGACTTTGATAATTTCAGATGGCTCTGCTGGAATTTAATATTATAAAGTTCCTTTGTAATGGCACTAAAACATGGATAATAATTATTTGTGCAAATGCATGAAAAATTCTGTTTCAGATATGAACTGGAAATGTTATAGTAGATTTAAAGTCAGATGAAACTGTTCAAACTGCATTTGCCTACATAACTTTGAGGTAACTACTCAAACCAGTAACAAATTGCTTTATTCAGTACGGCTATGATTTATCAAGGATTTGTATTTCTTTGCCCCCTAGAGCAGAGGTCAGACAACCATATCACTGAAAGGAGACAGGTAATTTCTCCTTGATTAGTGATTATATCTCCATGGCATAATACCAAGAAGCAAATACATTGATTTTTATTCAAGCAAGCTCTCAGTTATGCTAACAGGAGGTTGCCAGAGGAAGTATCATATAGGGGTTACACACACACAGTTACACACACACAGACACAGTGAAAGCCGACTTAGATGAGGAAACTTTTCACAAGTGTCACTGGCCTTTGCTCCTGGGTCTCCCAAGAAAATATTTTTGTGCTTTTGTATTCAATCACTGTGAAGGAAAATAATTCATCTAAGCATTTTATTTCATTGACTGCCAAGCAAAAATAGTCAATAAATGTATTATTTTTGTAAACACTGCACTTGGCATTTTCTGTAGGAGATTTAATGCACACAATGAGACCTTTTGTAAGTAATAGATTTCTCATGTGAGGCCAAACGCTAGGAATGGTTTTCAATTCATTTCAATCTCTGCTGCACTATTAAATTTTATATCATTAATTTAGTTTGAAATTGGTGAAACAAGATGCTTTAACAGCTTCTGAAAATCAGTCATGAGCAAACAGTCCTTAGCCTCTCTGTTCAAACTGGCAGTATGTCAGGCAGCAGGAGTATTTTATTTTCACAGGACCAAATGCCAGTTTGTACTGTGCACAGCCAGAGGTAGTAAGCATGCGGCCACTCTGAAGTTTTTCAAGGCAAATGAGCTTTAAGAGTCTATCAACAGAAAATTGGATAAACTGTCCAGGATGAATAAACCTGAGGACTTTATTAATATGATACAATATAATGGTTTTGCTCTATTTAAAAGCCTCTTTATTTTACATAGTCCTTTTATTAGCACAATGAATTGGGATTTATTGGATCCATAAGCAGTCTTGGAGTAAAAGCACTCCAAGTCTTCAAATGCTCACTAGAGAGCAATTAAATCTCTCTTCCAAAAATCTACTTAATTTTGATAGAGAAATCTTTTACAGAAAAAAGTGCCATGAGATGACCTCTCATCTATTCCTCTCTTTCTTCCTCTGTTTTAGTTTTTTTTCATTGTTAGTACTTCCTTCATAATTTGTGGACAGGAAGGATAGAAAAAGGATAAAGTAAGCTCAATTTAGATATGGGGAATGCTTGACAAAGGGGATGAGAACACTTGGTCCATGGGAAGTGAGTTCAAGGAAGAGGGAAGAGATATGCACATCATGACCTGTGTTTATTGGATGTTAAGATGTCAATTTGTAATTTTCCAACCTTACATTCCCTCATTCTTTCCCTCATATGAGCAACACAGTTTTGCAGCATGCTCAGCCTCCATCTCATCTCTGTGCCCTACTATTACTTCACTCCTCTTTTGCCTCCAGGATTTTAACCAGAGCTTCTGTCAAGGCCCAAGGTGCGTTGGCATGGAGTTTGGGATGGGCCACGTGGGTGGTACTCTTGCAATCCCTGTGTAGTAGTGCCTGCCGTGGTCTCCACTTGCCTTTCCCAAGTGCCCATTTGCCTGGACTGTAGGAGCAATAGTGGAGGTTGGCTTAGCTCAGCTTTCTCTGCAGATCATACCATCTTGGGAGAGTTTTCATGACATAACAGCAAAAAATAAATAGGAGAATGAGGCATGCGACCCAAAACACATATTTCATACAAAAATAACTTATTTCAAGGTAAAAATTTGTAAGAACTGGATGATACTTTAAAAATAATTAAATGCTTTTGCTTTCTCCATTTTTCAACAATTATCTCTGGCCTATTGAGGTATGACTTCTTGAGGTTGGAAATACTTAAATAGCATGGCAAAAAATGTTAGAAAAATGGTGAGAGAGACAGACAAGGCAATGGTGAAAGTCTGGTAAGAGCAAAACAAGGGTAGATGATTGCCATTCTGAAACAAATACATTCTGTAAAAGGAAGTGCTGCCTCTAAAACTGGCATCCACCCAGGGAGAACTGAGAATGAACATCCTGTCATGAACCCCTCCCGAAAACTCTCAGGTCCATATCTTAGAAGATAATTAGGTCAGGAGCTTCCATTGATTTCCAATTTATACATCCTAAAAAACCTCTGTGCCTAATTTGGTACAAGGAAAGCTCAGCATGCTGAGGAGCCTGCAGGAAATGACTCTAATTAGCGTTTTGAAGAAATGTTGAAGCAGTGTTGAGATGCTGCTTTTGTGCAGCAGGCACAACAGTACATGCAAAATATCTGTATTTGCTTTGGCAAATATTTCTAGGCAATTACAAAACATCAATGCTAATTCCTTCTTTAAATATACCAGTGAAGTCTAAATGAAAACATTGCAGTCACAAGCAAATGCTGAATATGAGTAATCATATAATAAATGTAAAGGATACAATTTTCTTGAAGTTTCTGTGCGGATTTTTTACCTCATCTTTATGTTATAGGGGTAGTTTGTGTGTGAATTCCAGTATTAATTATCTTTCTCAAAAAGTTTCACAAAGTTACATTTGGAAATGCTTTTCTGTATTTGGATTATGAGGAGAACATAACAGATTTGCAATGTTTATGGGTCCTCTGAATTAGCAATATGGCATAATAAAGGATACAGTCTTCCTGGTGGAAATTGCTTCCACTACAAAGCATTCCATACTGTTATCTAAGAAGCTACTATCCAAGTCTAAGATTTGAAGTTTAAAAAAATCCTTCCAATGTCTTACTCTTTTAGTTTAAACAAACATTGATATTTTCTTTCATAATTTTCTGATTTAAAAATAGCAAATTATTAAAACAATCTAATAAAACTATTCAGGCTCCCTGATGTCATAAGAAGAAGTGTTTTATGGAAAATGCATTTATTTACACTACTGCATATCAGTTTATGATGGCACTCTCTATACTTCATAAACTTTATCTTCCATAGACCAATGAATTTTCTGAAAGTTATCTTTGTATCTTGAGAACAAAATAATGAAAAAAGCACCCCAAAATGTCTAATAACTTGGAGGTTCTAAAGGTATTAATTCTGGTAAAGACTTGCAAAGCTGCTAAATCAGTATGTCCATGTACATTTGTGTTTGCATCTGGAGTTCCTTTTTTAATTGACAACTTCTGAATTTAGATCCTCAGTCTTACCAACTGAAAATGTGTTAAACTGGTAGGAAGTAGAGTCCTGAATATTGTTTCTTCCATGATATCCTCACTATAAGATCTTTTTAGACATCTGGCCATACGAGGAATTCAAACCATCTGGAAGGCAGCAGTTTGCAGGCCTTTGAGAGGGCTTCTAGATCATATTAACTTGACACAATTCATGAAAGCATCTCTCCAGTCACTCACACCCTTGCATAAAATCAACTTAATCGCTGAAGATGAGACCAAGGTCACAGGTAGCAAAGTGCATTCACAACCCCTGTGAGGAGCACAGGTTAGGGAAGGGAGCTGTAGTGTGGCACAAACAAAACACACAGGTGTGATGGATAACCAAATGTCCAGTTAACTCTCAAGGGATGTGGATTCTTCCCCTTCTGGTCTGGAAATTCTCTCTCTGAGGAGAGTAGCTGCAGAAAGCAGATGGTACATCAGCTCCCAGATGTTTTACTGAACTCTGAATTTTATTCTCAATTGTTATGTCTAAACAATCCCACTCAGCTCTTCTCTTCCACATCCAAACCCCTTATCTGAAGCAATTTGTTCTTGGCATTTTTCATGCAGTGAGGGAAAGCATCACTGTCAGCTGTAGCTCTCCCCTACCAGTACACAGATCTCTTTGGCCTCAGCCTCCTGCATCCATACGGCAGGTGCCACCGAATGCTCCTCCCTGGGATACTCCTAGAACAGCCTTCACCAGCTGAGCTCTCAGCTGACAGTTTTGAATGCAGAATCTCAACACGCCCCAAAGGAGGAGTGCTCCCAGGAGATTGTTCTCTGGCTTTATTCAAGATGAAGGTTTTGGGAGATAAATTCTTTGACACGGTATGTACTTCCTTAATTTCCCAGAAAGCTAGGTATCTAGAGGTCCTGAAACAGAGAATAAATCTAATCTTTGATTTCAATTCCAGTGGTTTTATTTTGCATTTTCCACAGCCAGAATACAATGTCAACTTAAGAATTTCAGACCTTTTCCATATGTTCAGATTGGTTGCATGGAATATCTGGGATATACCACAACCTCTGCAGTACCTAAACCAGTGCAAATTTTAAAACTTTATTAAGCTTATATATTTGTTCATAAATGTCAAAAATACATAAGCTATATTAAGTTTGGGAGGTTATTTATTTCTATTTAAATGCAGATTGCTCAATCCTGGTTTCACTCAGGACTTTGTAAGAAAAAACTACACAACAAAATTGCCTGCAAACCCTAGACCAACCTGGAGTACAAGCATGAAGTGGTCAACAAACTGTCTAAGGAAAATTAACTCTTCTAGATTTTGTCAAGTTAACTCTCACCAAAAGAGGAAGAAATAACAGCAACAACAGAGGGCTTAGTCCAGCTTTGATCAATCTCTCATTGCATCCAAAGAATATATCACTGGGGAAAGCACTGCACTGAATGGAATACTACTCAATGTTTATATTTTTATAATTTGCTAAGTATTATGCTTTGATAAAAACATCTATAAGATTGCTCTGAGAAATGTGCCCAAAGGAAATGCTCTTCAGTTTCCAATGGACCTGAAATCTGTCCTACAAAGAAAAATAACTAAATCTATGGAGGGAAGGGCAACATGGAAAATGTGTGAGGAGAGATCAGAAGTCAGGCTGTGCATATTGTTATAAAGGTACCTGCAGCTGCAGCAAAAAAAAAATCCTTTTATAAATGGTCAAGTTACCTCAAAATATGTATGATCATTTTATGCTCCTTCCAACCCAGGAAGGTGCTTTATTCTGTATTTTATATTAGATTGTGGACAATGCTTTGATTTTCATCTGCAGTTCCTGTTCACAAATGCTGAGAAGCAAAACTTTAAATAGAGCTTCTACCCCTATCCATGGCTTAATAGCTTTGTTGGTACCTAAGGGAGGGTTATTACATGGAGCACAAGAGACATTTGTCTACAGGCAGGATGATGTGTGTTTTGGCAGAGATCCACATGATAGAAGCTGCTGTTTGGCCTCACAGGGAATCCTTACCCAGAGTTCTTTGGAAAAGGACATGTCTCTGCTGCAGGCCCTTTACCATTCACACAGCTCCAGCCAGACATGGAACCATGCACTTTTTTAGGAAGTAATTTTTAAAGTCTCCGTTTTGAAAGTTAGCTTCAAGGAGGAAGATTAAGGTTAGATAGCTCAAATGTTACAAGGCTACCAAGGCTTGAGAGCTAGGCCATTTTGTTTTATTCCAATTTAGGATGCAGTTAATGTTAATAAATATGAAATTTATAATGACATAGGCGGTATTTTTAGAACGTATCAGCTGATTCTTCTAATGATTACCGAATCATTCAGCTACAGTTGGTGCTTAAATTGAAGAACCAAGACTAATAGCTTAATCTGATGGTCTCAAATGGATATTAAATCAGTCATCTAAAATGTTCAACCACTTCTTCTAATATTGTTATTTGGATCTGCAGACTTTTTAACATATTACTCATAAGAAGTAAGTTATGTTCTTTGTGGAATAGCCAAGCACTCTCAACCCACAAAGTGACAATGGTATACAGAGATAATTGTCATTTACAGGGCACTGAAAAAAAATATTCTTAGAAAAGGATTTTCTCTTTTTTTACTGCCAGTTCATTTATTGATTTCTTCCATGTCTATCTCATGAATCACTGTTATTATCACTTTTCTGTCAAAAGACTTAGAAAGGCTCTTTTAAAGTAAAAATCATGCAGTTAGGCTGCTGATTATACTGAGCAGAGACCTGAGCAAACCAGCAGTAGCTCCACCCCAAATGCTTCCTTTTGCTCATCTGTCTGCTCTCTTACAGCCAAAACCATCCAGAAGTATTTTCGTGCTTGTCCTGTCAGGGGATTCTTTCTGCCTTTATAAATACCTTTTGAAACAAAATTCCTGCCCTCTTAGCTTTGTTTTTCCCTCTAATCTTTACCCAATAGAGATACAACAGCTTTTGTTCCAAACCAAAGAAAAATTCTTAGCAAAAGCACTGTCATCTGTTATAGCCATAGGTCTTTATAAGGGAAAAGCCTACCCCTATTGCTGGAATTTTAAAACTAAATTTCTAAAGAAATTTTCCTCCTTTTAAACTGTTTTCCCTGAATTACTTTATCTTATATTATTTGCTAGCACACATCCTACCACAAAACCAAAACAAATTGTTTTTTCACTGCAATGGTTGAAAGACACTTTTCATAGAACAATAACACTATCAAGTAATTATGTCTGAAAGCAAGCCTAACATCACATCAATAATTAGAAAAAAGTGAATTTTTGCTAAATGTAATTCTTGTGAGGAGATAACTATTTCCCTGGTTTTACAGCCAAAAAATTGAAAAATGTTATCCAAGATCACACACAGTATCTATGGTAGACACTCAAAATAGTTTCCGCTCAAGTCCATGTGCCCATGGGTCATCACCAACTCCTACAGCTGATTAATGATATTTTGAAAGCAGTGGTTTATACTTGAGCAGCCTGCAAAAACAAGGACAAAAATATTTAACTAAGTCCCAAAATATCTCTGAGAGCAAGAAGTGGGTAGTTTACATCGATGGTAATGAATCCATATCTACATTTAACTTTTTGTTTGGAAAGGGAGAAGAATTTTCCAAATGCTGTAACATAAGCACATTTAACAGGCTGCTTCCTTTTGCTTATAGATGCAGTTTACTTTAGGGTCTGTAACCTTTATAATAATAAATTAAGCACTCAAATATTCCCTGGATATTATCAGTGAGCTGCCTCCTAATGACAAAATGGTCCTTGAGAACTACCAGTTGTACAAGCTTGTAAAACTTACAAAACCACTGATTTGGGGTTTAAAACTCTTTGGACAAAATTCAAAAATATTCTAAAAACAGGGATAGAAATCTAAGCATCTCTTTGTTTAGTGCTCTACCTGGAGTTAAGGTCTTTACTCTTTTTCTGGCCTTTTCTTTACCAGACAAAAACCAAATCTCCAGTAAAGGTCTCATCGTCAGATTCTGCTATTTTAGAGGTCCACCTGCACTGCAAGAGCTAGTGGAGGAAGGATACCAGGAATCACATACCTATGTTAATTCTGGCAGCAGATCTCTACTGGAAACATGCTGTCATGTACCAGAAGGAGATGGCAAAGTACCTTTCAGCCAAAGCAAGGAACCAGTCTTTTTTTCACTAGTTTTCATTTACCAGGCCCCTTAGGTGCTCTGGCAGGATTGCGGGATATGAAGAAAACAGACTGTTGCTTCATCTGTGTGTATGTGGGCACAAATCCTGTCCCTTGGAATGGAAAGACTAACAGAAGTTTTTTTAGGATCCTGAAAAAAATTTAGGATGAAGGTTGTAGAAAAATGAATAATTCCATGGCCCCTGTATGAGTTGTCTCCTTTCAGGCAGTGACTGGTCCCTGACTATTAATCTGTACTGATGCATGAGCAGGTTTTATATGAGTACATTATAAAACCTCTGAAATTATAAATGTCAATCTTCTTTCATGCACAGAAAGCCCCACTTTAATTTGTATATAACTGCCCACACTCTCCTCAAGGCACAACAGGAATCTGTAAGACAAGCAATTTGGTGGGGTTTTTAGTATGTTCAGTAGATATTCACACAAATCAATGTCATTTTTGAACTCTCCCCTAGGGTACTGACCATGATATATTGCAAATGCTTAGGCAAATGTTCTTGTGAGGAAGTTCTCCTTGAGTTATTCATTCAGAGGCGTTACTGTCAGCACGGTCTTATAACTTCACTGTGACCCAGGCTGGAACACCTATAAAAGTAGTGCCCTGAGCTGTATTTTTATCAGTTTTAATTCTCAGTTTCAAAATGTATTTTCAAGGTCGATGAGGTTTTTTGCTACAGGAGAGAGCCGGGGACCTGGCTGGCTCTGCCTTTGTTGGCAGGTTCTTGCTGCCCTGAGACATTTCAAACCTCTTTCAGATTAGTTATGAAATTGTTCCATGAAGCCTGAAGCGAGCTTTTGGTAAGGAAGTTTTTGGCAATGTGCTGTTATGGCCCTGAATGCATCCCCAGCACTCGGGTCCTCAAGGCAATCCAATTCTTCTTTGACTGGAAGAGAGCCCTGGACCTGTGGTGGGGAGGCTCATGGAGGCCACAGGCCCAGGGAGCCCTCGGCCTGTGTGAAGCTCTGATGTGTACACTTAAGGGAACAAGCATAAATGCACATGAAAAAAACCAACATCTGGGATGTGAGACTTAGTAGCCTTAGAAAAATAATCTGTAAATACACGTCCAAGGATCCTGCCACAGGCTTTTCCTCTAGCATTCCACAGAAGAGATGCAGAATTCTCTGTTAATTTTGTAAATTCTGCTCATCTACAGCAAATTTGGGCCATTTTAGCAGCTCCTCTCTGCCGTAGCTGCATTTTCTAAGCCTTTAATCACAAACTGGGATCAAAATGTTAGGTAAATATGAGATACCTCTCCAAAACTCATTTGCAAAACATATGAGGCTGAGGCTGTACAAAAGCAAAAAGCTAAATAAGAGTTTAGTGTTAGCTTTAAGATCCCATGCTGTTCTGTTCTTCTAAATACCAGGGGATAGAGGATGTTCAGTTCCTTGTGCTTAGTTCTGCCTCTTTCAATCCTTCTAAATGCTCTAGCCAGTTTATGGGCTAATGAAAGCTACACGTATCTCAGATGTGCAGTTCCAGAGCACATTTCTACCTAGCCAAACCCTACGTAGCTCTTTTGTCTTTTCCTCAAGTATTCCCAGATTCCTGGAGTCTTTGAAGTCATAGAGAAATTTCCTATGCACTTTGGAAAATACAGAGGAATGAGAAAAGTACCATTCTACCTCTTATATAAAAAAAAGGAAACAAAGCCATCATAAACCAATTTTATTTATAAACTGAAAGGTGATATATCAACATTGCCTACAGTCCTTCTTGATAATCTTTCTTTTCTCCTAAAACCCATGGGACTACAGCAGGACTCCGGCTATCAACTAAGACAAATATGCTAAGAAAGGAAAAACGGGTTCTCCTTAGCTGGGCTGAAAAAAGAAAAGAGTAATGGTTTAGGATAAATTAAAATAAGTTCTAAATTGTGTTTCTCTAAGTCAATCATGGAGAAAATTAAGAACCAAAAAAATACCAAAAGCAATAGAAGGGTCTATGCTGCCATATATTCTGAGACGTAATGGCTCTTGTATCCAAAGGATGCATACTGATAGCAAACTAACTCCTATGATCAGTGAATGCTTAGGAACATAACTTACAGGCATTGCTGACAGAAACCTCTCCTTTAGAGCTGTTCGTGTGCAGAGAAGTAAAATGAAAATTTTATGCTCAATTTCCTTCTTTTTTTCAGTTTGAGGCTCAATTTGTGGCCCTATGAAAGCCAAGCACACCTAAGGCAAGTACAATTCTTGTATCCAATTTTTCCTTCCTCCCATGATATCCATGACTAATAACCTTCAAAGTGTACAAAACTCTCCCTAGAGAAATGTTTTATATAGAAATAGGTTTAAAATTTTCCTTATGAGAGGTTAGGGAAAGTTCATGTAATGACACTTGGCTTCATTTAAAAAAAAAGATAAAATGCAAATTTACTTTTTTAATGCAAATTTTTTTCTTTTTTTTCTTTTTTTTTTTTTTTTTAATTCATGGCAAGCAAAGACAACAGTCTGTTCCAGAAGTTGCTTATTTCCAATTCTAATATGTTTACTAATAAAAGCTTGGCATATGTAAGTATTCTGTTGGTAAATCAGCAGTTTTTATTTATAACTTTTTTTATTTATAGCTTTTTTAATGTTTTCTAACATTCTCACAAAGCCAATGGAAAATAAGCTGGTGAAGAAAATGTAATTGGGTGAATGGACTGAAACTCAACTACCTTACAGATTTCAAGAGCATTTAATATCCATGTCGAGACAGGACAAGGGAAAATTTGTTCAAACTGAAAGAGCATAGGTTTAGATTAGTATTAGGAATAAATTCTTTACTGAGAGGCTGGTGTGATATGGAAAAAGGTTGGTTACAGATGTTGTGGGTGCCCCATCCCTGGAAGTGTTCAAAGCCAGGTTGGAGGGGGCTCTGAGCAATTTGGTCTAGAGGAAGGTGCCCCTGCCCATGGAGGGGGAGTTGGAACCAGATCGTCTTTAAGGTCCCTTCTGACCCAGGCCATTCTAGGATTCTATTATTAGCTCAGATGTGCAGTAATCTAACAAGTTGCTAGTTAGGACTAGGACTTGATCACACAGATGTGTGTATGGTCACATGGTTTCCAGACTAGGACTTGCTCAGACCCCGTGACTGTCCAGGCCAGAGCATGTGAATAGGCCCAAGACTGGCGGAGGATCCCCAGGGATATTCCTTTGGTTTCTGGAGAAGCCATGCTGCAACCTGCAAGTGAGAAAGGCCAGCTCTAAGCCTGCTATGGGTATTCAGTACTTTTCCATACAAATAATAAAGAAAGGAGCAAGAAAGTTGTCAGAAGTGGGAGCTTACTGCTTTAAATTTGCTGTTATCTTTGTTTAGGATTACAGATAAACTTCACTTTTCTGAAGGTGATGAATGACGTAGAAGAAGTTTCAGCTTCCCAAACAATCTCCCACCACCATTTTGGCTGTTTGCATCTGGTCAGTTTCTGACTCATGACCAACATGATTTTATTTTGTCTCAGGCTGAATAATTTTTCCTCCTCCTTCAGCCTCCCAAGAACTTTCAAGATAGAGGCATATGCACACATGAATATTCATGACTCCTTTAGGAAACATTTATGCAAATAGATATCCACTTTTTGAAAACAAGAACAAAGAGTTCTAAGTGGGAAAGCAAATTTGCATTTTGGTTTCAATAAATAGGTGTGGATTTTTTTTTTTTTTTTTGAGTATTCAATCAATTTGACAAACTGAGACTGAGATTTAGCCCTGTTGCCTAAATCCTGTGTAGGCAGAGATTTGCATATTCTGGTTCATGGCTTACTAGTAGACCATAGTGAAAGTAAATGGCAAATTGTGAGATCATCTTTGCATTGTAATGACTTCAGTCAAAAGGGCTGAAGAGGCTTCATACAGGTTAATGAGGAAATTTGGAGGGTTAACAGCCATCCTTCAATGCAAAATTGTTCGAATCCCCTGGTGTTGTAGAAACTGGCACGCCAAACAGCACACCTATGCAGACATGCAATACACTCTTACTGTTCAGTGCCTCCACTAATCTACACCTTCCATCTTTACTGGTATCACTGTGTATAACGGGTAAACTCAAATTTACCAGGTATCCCACAAAGCAGAGCTATGCCTGCTAATTATCTCTGAGGGAGCTCTTTAACACAAAGCCAATGAAGTATTTGCGCAGCAAATGGACCTACCATGTCTTTTATTTACCAAGGAAAATTCATGGACTTGCAAGAAATATTATTTCATTTAATCAGATCTTTTCATAACAGTTTCCTGACTGAAAATATTTCCGTATCCCATGAAAAACCAAAACCAAATCAAAAAAACCACCAAACCCAAACAAGCAGCACAAAACCCCACAGAAACCAACAAAGAACCCCAAAACTTTTTTGTTGAATCACAGTTCCTTGAATAAAAAACATTTTAGGAAAATTGAGGTAAAAAACCTTTCTATCATCTCCTTCATTTTTTTGTTATATTCTGCTTTCTCACACTTTGGACTACGGAAAAAAAGAGGAAGAATTTCAAAACACCAAACTGGCCAAAATACATTTATTCACCTTCTAACTGAAAGAGAGTTGAGAGAACATTTAAATGTAAGGAATTTTTGAAACTGCTTGCAGTTCACACAATCAAGTTTTTTCACTACCACACCATAGAACACTGAATAAAATTTTACTTTTCTTTTCAATTCTGCTTCAATTAAAGCTTATCCACTATTTGCATAGTTCTTCATCAGTTTTTCCAGCATATTCATATTCAGGCATAGTCAGTCTTCAGAAGCTTAACCTAAACAGTACCTCTGGAAATAGCATTGCTGACTTGGTGGTGGTTTTGCTTCACAGTGGTAAAAAAGAAGAAAACAAGTCAAAATTTTGGTAAGCAGTGTGTACATGTACTGTTCCAAGCTTCCTTCCTCTGACCTTAAGAATATATAGAATATGGGAAATATTTATGCTGATTGACCATCCTTTTATTATCAGGAAATAAATAAAAAAAAAAGCAATAGTTAAATGTGTTTTTCAATCAGTGAACTATTTTCCATTTATACACTTTAATGAATTCACTTATTAAAAGCTATTTTAAAAGCACTTATATTAAATATTGATGACTAATAGTTGCTACTTAACTTTTTACTCTTCTGCTGTATCACTCTTGAGTCTAGTGTTTCCTGGAAATCTCATTAATTTGAAGAGGGGGATAAAATTAGTGTAAAGATATCAGAGCTTCTAGAATGTGACAGAACTTAAGCAGCAATTGGCAGTTAATGGCTTATAAAAGCCAGCAGAAATACAAACTGTGGCGGGAGTGGGTTAACATCAACTTAGTGTGAGAATTACCTCCTTTCTTTATGGTAATGAAAGGGACCATATTTTCCGGATTCACTTACACTTTAAAATATTTACTTCCATCTTAAAGTATGTATTTAATATACTTTGTGAAGTTGACAGTTCTCTTTACAACATAGCTAGGAGCCTTTTTCATTTCGTGGTTATGCCATCCTTCATTTTACTTATTTGCATTTTAACAATGCAAAACTAATTTTTTTTTTTTTTAGAAAAATTGGATAATGGCTATACATCTCTGCACTGGATACAAATGAAAAAAAAACCGCTTTTGTTCAGGGGGGTTGTTTTTCAGAGTACACAAGCATGAAATCACTGAGTTTAGGGAAGATGAAGTTCCCAAATAATATAACAGAAATAGAATTCATATGATTAAATCAGTATAATGTGACTTTGCACCATCTATTTAAATTAATGGTGAATCAAATTTTTGTTTTAAATAGGGACTAAGACACAGGGATGCAGCAGGGATGTTAAGATGTTGTATTTTGGAAGAAATGTGACTTTGTATGTGAATTTTCCAACCGAAGTGGACAAGGCAAAAGCTCTATTCTTGACATAAGATGCCAGGATATGCAGAACAAGCCACAGGTGTATGATCTAATTTTGAATGGGTTCATAGCAGAACCAGAAAGCTTTTTCAGGAAAAAAAGTTCAGACATGGTTCCATAAAAACAAGTCTAAACTGATTTGAATAATGAATCAAGTAATTCTAGCTTCACTAAGCCATAAGAATATGAGAGACTGGGTAATGCTAATCCAACAAATGCTGGTAATTTCCATCAGAGACCTCAGAAGTTTGTCCAGAAGAACTTCTACCTCAGAATACATGCTCTTCAAAAAAGAATACAATTTAATGTACTCTGAGCAATTCTACATTTAATGATACTGATTTTATAACATGGTTAATCTTGATCTACATCAGTGAAAGACAGAAGAGAATTAATTATTTTGCATTACAAATTAAATGCTATATTTGTATCTTTTGCAAAGAAATAGGAACAGATTTGCTTCTTTGGTAAGAGCTGCACATGAGTTTAAGGCACTTGACCCAGTGAAAAAATCCATTCCCACGCAGTTCACGTCCATTGTGTCCTGTAGAGCTTTAGCTCATCTGATCTTTGCCATGATATTTTCTGCTAAATTACTGAAAATTTAAGGGGACAGAACAAATTATTATTATTAACAATAAGTACAGAAACCCACTGCTGTCTTGATCTAGTTTTCAGCAGTTTCTCTTCAAGCGGGAGGTTGGATTATAGATGTCCAGAGATTATTTCTATGACTCACACTGCTCTTTCACTATGAATAAAAAATGCAATTATTCTTCTTGGATTTTTGCATTATTAAAACCTTTATTATCTAACCATTAATTATTGACTCATAAAAATGGATTTATATGCATAGGAAGCATTGGGGCATAAGAAGTTTGTCAAATGTTATTTTCAGGACCCTGTGTGTTCAATAATGTAACTACAGCCAGTTTCCCTTCTGATATTATTTCCTCAGATTCAGGACATTTTTGAGAGAATCTTTTCAGCTTTTTTGCTTTCATTTTAGTATTACTGGGGAAGTACTGGGATGCTCTAATACCATTAGTGCTTCTCAAGGTCTTTCTTGCTAATTGCAACTGTTTCAAAAAAATCTTACATTTTTATAATCAAGAGTGACCGATGAAGTCACAAAGCATGTATTAATTTATAAATTTAAGCAAGATAGTATTTGCTAAAATGTTGCATCATAAAGATCAAGAAATGCCAACTGATGAACTTTGGTTGGAATGAATAAATTTGATGATATTCCAGTTTGCCACTAGGACATATGAAGAAAGAGGTAGCCAAGATGCAGCATATTAATTTCTTTTGTTGGTGAGTTATAACACTCAAATAGTTAATCTTATCTACACTCTTATTTACAATTCTTCCATGGCAGTTGATAGCTTCTTCAGGTTCTTCATTTAAACTGCTGCTTTAACGAATGTGAATGATGCCTGTGGGTAAAAGCTGCCTATGTTTTAAATAAACTTGTTTGAGGATCAACTGCCTCTCCTTAAGAACAGCTTGTGCAAATATTTCGTTTGGATTTAGTTTAGAAGGGTTAGGTGCTTCCCCTGACTCCTGCCATCAGCAATGCTAGGAAGTCCTTAAGCTCTATACCAAAATGCAGTTTGAGCAGAAGCTCATTCAAAAAGAAAAAAAAAAAAATACTCTGAGGTTCTGGCATCTTCTGCAACAACAGGAAATTACTTGTACACCTTTTTTGTCCTCAGCTTCTCTTATAAACGTTATAATTAAGACCTGTCAGGTTTTCTGGTACCTGTTTAGTGATCGGCGTGGAAAGCTTTTTACAGATAATTTTTTGTTTCTTTTTCTATGAAGAGCATTTAGAGATCTTTTGGAAGTGTAGTCCTTACCCAAAGAACTTTTTCCCTACTCAAAACTCAAGGCCAGCGCTTCTTTTTTCCCAAACAGCAATATCTTGCAATACATTTTTGGTTTTGGCATAAACCGACTATTTCTCATTTGAAAAATATCAAACTGATTGCTTTATTAACATGCTGCCCCTTTGACTTCCTGCAGTGGTGTCCTGCTTTCCATTCCTTTCTTGGAGAATTAGCCCCATGTGGCCTCTCATCTCTTAGACTTCGAGTAAATAATCTCCTCCCCAATCCACTTCCACCTTCTTTTTACCAGAGATCCTGTGCAGAATCACAGGATCACAGAATAAGCTTAGTTGTAAGGGACCCACAAGGATCATCATGTCCAACTCCTGGCCTGCACAGGACCATCCACAATAATCACACCAACTGCCTGACAGTGTTGTTAAAATGCTTCTTGAACTCTGCCAGGCTTGGTGCTGTGACCACTGCCCTGGGGAGCTGTTCCAGTGCCCAGCCACCCTGTGGGTGAAGAACATTTTTCTAATACCCAACCTAAACCTCCCCTGACACAACTTGAAGTCATTCCCTGTGGTCCTGTCACTGGTCAGTCACTACAGTAGAGAGATCAGTGCCTGCCCTCCTTTTCCCCCTCATGATGAAGTTGTAGACTACAATGAGGTCTCTCCTCAGCCTCCTCCAGGCTGAGCAGACCAAGTGACCTCAGCTACTCCTCACACAGCTTCTCTTTCAGACCCTTTACCATCTCCTGTAGATGCTCTAATTGTTCTGTGTTCAGGTTTTACCACAACAACATCTCAGTATTTTTCTGTGTTGTCTTTTATATACAGGAGGGTTCTTCAAAAAAATTTTATGAGCACTCTTCATTATTTTTACCTTTAGATCTCTCCTTTAACTCATGAAAAAATACCCAGGAAAAATAAAAAAAAAGAGGGGGGGCGGGGAGGAAGTTAAAAAAAGGGGTAATTTGGCCTAAATTCACCCTGCCTACCTTTGGATAATTATTATTCCAATTAGGAGACCAGTGACACAGGGTTGTCTTTATCTGTCAGTGAAGAGAAGCAGTGATCACCATTAATATTGCCATAGGCAATAATAGCATGAACCTAGGGCAATAAAAGTGGGTTCCTTTACTGTGCCAGACCTTGGTAGGCAGCTGGCACATGGTGGCTACTCTGTATTTGCTATTCCAACCATTCCACTCCAACTTGCCCTAACTCCATCTGTTCGAATCCCAGGTGGTGATTATCCTTATTAAAACTGAGTCATGTTTGGGCCTGTCTTTGTGACTCCTCTGCAGAAGGGGCTGGGAGATGCTCTTAGAGGAATCTGAGTGCCAGAGATCTTCAGCTGTGTTTTGGCTCAGGATATACATCTTAAATGGTTCATGCTCTTGTTTCCGAAGTTAATGCCTTTAAACTCATCAAATTTAAATCCTTCCCATGTTATATGAAAACAGTGCAAAGAGCTAACAAATGCATGTTTTGTTTTCTTGAATAATTCAGAAATGACTGACCCTATGAAAGAAGATGTGATGTTAAAGGAATTATTTTTCATTTCACATGGAAATACCAAATTTTTGCTCAATTTTGGAAAGAAAAAGGATATAAAGATGAATCCAAGTCTCCACTATGCTTTCAAGTGTCTATTAGATCCAGATCTTTTATGCCTTAGACATTTGTATAAGATCTTTGCCTGGAATTTATACTGGCCAGACAGAAGAACAGGATGTTCTAGGATACACTAATAATCCATTTTGTTTGATGCATTATATGGAAATGTAGCTAATTCTTTCTTATTTTTGTGCTGACATAGAGAAGAAAAGAATGTGATTCTCAGACAGAAATATTAAATATACGTTTCTGTGAGAATTCTATCATGTCTGGAATTGGGAAGGAGCAGATAGGAGTGGAAGAAATATCCTGGAAACACCTGCAGCTACAACTACAGACGTGTAACTACACCATCCCTCTACTGAAAAAAGCCTGTCTGGTCAGTTCAACAAACCCTCATGCTCTATATTTATCCATTTCCCTTATTTTTCAATTTTTTAGTAGCAGATTAATTCTATACAGTAATAATGTATAGAAAAGCATAATATACAAAAAACCCTCTGGGTTTTGGCTGTAGATCTCATCTCATTTTCTTATCTTTATTTCTCTTTATTAATTATTCTCTTTTTTGGGCATTATTCAGGTGTCTGGTCCAATGATTCCCATCCCCCTAAAATTGTCTGAGCTCAGTCAGACAAAAGGCAAGTCCAAAACTGGGGAAACAACCTAATAGATTTTTCTAGATGGGCACCAAGTGCAGACAGGTATAATGCAGTCTTCAGTTGCTCTTATACCTAACACTGGCTTTATTTTAATTTTTGGCAATAAGTTTTAAATCTAGACAATTTACACAGGTTACGCCTATGTCTTTTTCTAGCTGTGTCTTTTTCTAGCTGTGTCTTTTTCCTATTGTTTTTACTTTGTGATCTGGTGTCTGAGTGGGGTCTTTTTCAGTGAGGCTTCTGTCTGTTTCTTCTGTGCATTTTTTATGAGGTTGCTGGTGAGATGCATTACGACAGGCTTTTCTCCATTTTGATAACCACAATCTCCTGAGGGTGAGCAGACAAACAGTGTCTGAACATGCAGAGGGATCATAACATCGCAGTAAGTGTATCAGCTGCTTTACATCGTAAGATAGATGCCAGCTTCTTCTGTGGCAGGTAAGCTGGAAAACTGGCTTATCTGCCGTAATTTAAAATATGTAATGCTAGTGGCTTTCATGATAAAGTTCTACAAGGACAGCCGTGACCGTGTGTTGCTGTGGTAAGGTACCATTTTACCTACGAGTACTCTAAGTGCATGGCTACTTGGAGAACAAACTTAGTACATGCAAATCAACAACCTTTTCACTAATCTGAAATTAGAAAGGAAGTAGGATATGAAATAGACTTATAATATTGGACTAAAAATGCCTGACAACTCACAGTCCAAAAATAATTGATTTATCAGACTGCATTGTTTCCTCTATGCTGAGGGAAAATCTCCAGTAAATATAATGCATGTAAGATCTTCCCCGTCTGTGTCAGAAAAACAACAGAAATAACCTTTCTGGTGTGTTCCTCCCAGTCACAAACTGTGCAGACAAACTTATTTAATGATGTCTACACTCATTGTCCACTTTGTAGTTGGAGAAATTCTACTGCTGTTTCTCGCACCTTTTGAACTTTGCAGGGAGTGCAGTGTCCAGAGCCGTTTATTGTATATGAAGATGTACACTGGTTTTTTTTGCCTAATCCATTTCCTATATTTTTGAACATATAATGAAGTTTTTATACCTTCTGGGGGGAGACAGAAATATTGCAGAAACATTTGATCCTTGATATTTTTACCCAAAGGAAACACAAACGGTAGGACTACAAAAAAAAGATCGTTTTAATTATTTTTGTTTAGCGAAACCCAGTTAATAAGCATGTAACAGTGGTGATCTTGTTGCTATCATTTTAGACCTCCTGCCATCCCATTAAAAATTTCTCTTTGCAATTGGTTTCGGAACATTTATTTCATGGTGCTGCTAATGATGTTGATTTGACCCCAGAATGGAGTGGGAGACTAGCTGGTGCTGCTTCAAATGGTTACAGGCAAGAACACAGATTCTGTCTGCTGAGATCAGTCCCATTTCCAGGGCAAAGGTAGCTTTGATGTATTGAAAGCTATTTGATGTATAAAAGGCTATTCCACATTCTTGAGCCAAATGTAATTACAGTGGACAGTTCCATGGCTTCCAGAGCATGGAAAAAGCCATTATGAGTAACTAAAGTTTGGTGTCAATGAGCTTTGAATAACTAAGATTCATGAAGTAAACTGGCAGAACCTCAGAGGATTCAGCACTCACTTTGAATGTTTCCAAATTTAAATATATTAATTAAAGTAATTTAACTTGAATTAGTAAGCTGTGCTGCAGTAATGCAATTTCCAAAATGAACACAATTTAGTTGTATTAGTTGGTTTAATTAGATGCCAATCTATTGCATTGTATTTATGGTAATGATGTTGTATGGTTTGATTGAAACAGTAGCTTGTTTATCTGAAGGACAACATTTTTACTCCTTTCAGAATGATCTTTTACCTAAAACGCTGCTAAAAGAAATTGCACTTGCCAATTCTATCGCACAAAATGACACAGCCCCACTAGACTTTCCTCTCCTTGAGCTTACATCCTCTGATGCACAAAAAAAAGTTGCAATAACCTCTTACTGCATCTTATTTATTAACATCTAATTTTGAAAATGGTAATTATAGTGGAATGAAAAGCATGAACAATTTTAACTGATGATTAGAAGCATTTATATGCCAGTGAAAAAACCCCACAATATGCCAAAGAAAATTAAGTTTATCTGACCTTTCCACTTGTCTTACAAATAATTTACAAATTAATAACCATTGACAGTTTCATGAAACAGTGTCAGTCTTCATGATGACTGGCTGCTGTTCCAAGAAAAATGAGTGTATAAAAAGGTTGTATAGGCATTTTCTATTCAAAAGCAAGCACAGAAGGAGGGGAAGGTAAGACAAAAAAATGGAAAACACTTACACCAGATTTTAGTTTATCAACAGAACTATTATTTTCTTATATCACCAGAGGAATTTGGCTACATCAAAATGAAAATCAACATAAGACGTAACAGTTTACCAAACGAGTTGGGAACTGATTAACATAAAATATGGTGGGTCTCCTTCAGGATCACTGGATCCCAGTCATTAAAAACTACTGTGGTTTAAACACTTTTGTGAAATCAAATTAAATATTTCCATCCTATCACTTTCCATACAGAGAACATTGGAGCTTTGGGAGCTACTGTATCCTCTAAGTCTTAAGGTTTACTCATACAAAGGGATTTTTAAAGTTTCACTGTTTGTAAATCAAGATGTCTCAAGATTTTTTGGCTAGAGTAAATATTAGAGAGGCCATGCACTTTTTGTCAATGCATCAAAAGCTCATCAATTACCACGGGGAAGCAACTATTTGCATTTGATATGTATTTTAGGAAAGGGCTACTTATATGAGCAAAGTAATAATTACCTGAGCACAGAAATATTGTCCCTTCCACTATGTTAGCTTCTGTATCTTAATCTTTCTATTTCCAGCTACTTATCTCGTTCATTCAATTTCATTCTAAGAGGTAATTAGTATGTTTAACCAAACGTCTGGAACTATTGGGGACCATTCCCAGTATAGTAATTTATCTTAATGAAGACCTGGAAAAGAGCACTCACTGTTGAAAAAGGAATGCTTGAAAATAAATGGATATTTCACGTACAATGATTTTTTATTCTAAACTTAATCACTACCTCAGGGCATTAGTATTTCAAATAGCCCTGTGACTGAGTTGTAGCAAGCATTAAAATTTTGAAGTTGCACTATAGTTATATATTGCATATAATCACAATAAAAACTAGAGTTTCCTAACGATTCCACACAGCACAGCATGTATGAAAGCAAGGATTTAGATATTGCCTACCAAAATGATGCAGAGGCTGTAATAATATCTTTATAGTGATGGAAGTTTATGTGTAGGAACAATATTGTAAATCATTAAAATCCTTCTTCATTTATGACAAAATATTTTACTGGTTAAGCCTGAAAATTCCAGTTGAGTTCTGATTCTTTCACAGATAACCCAGGTCTGCCTGGGTAGGATTCATCTCCACCTAGATTTGAGTATCTACATCTGAACTAGCCATTTAAACCCTTTAAATCAACACAAAACAAACTGTTCGGGTTGGAGTAAAGTGTATCCTCATCCTGGAGTACACATCCAGATCAGGTCAGATAAACCAAATTCTCATGTGCTTTCTAGTTCAGACAGAAGTACCCACATTGTGAGCCCCAGAAGATGAAATCAATGTGGGCTCTGAAACCTTCAATTCTACTTGTCCACAGCTGAGATTGTGTAATCCTAATGCTCCCAGTAGGTGCTGTGCCTATGGAAATGCTGGTCACGTAGGCAACACTTCTGCTGATACATAAGAAGTTTGGCTCACTCACCACTGCAGGAAATAACTGAGACAGTTAAGAATCTAAGAACCTATTAATGATCAAATCTGTTTAGTAATGAACTTTGGCATTTGCATAATCACTTTGCATGAGACCTTGGTGTGAAAGCAATAGAAAAATTCACTGGAAAGAAGACTGTGAATAATTAATTACTTAAAAATTATTTTTCTTCCGTTTCATTTTTTTTTGCAGCAATTATCAGTGTGATAAAGAGAATAAGAATTGCCTATGGATGTAAACTACCTGTAATTCAATAAAGCCTTCTATACTGTCTCACACAACATTCCCCTGGAGAAGCTGGCAGCCCATGGCTTGGACAGGTCTACTCTGGGTTAAAAACTGTCCCGATGTCCGGACTAAGAGAGCAGTGATGAATGGAGTTACATTCATTTGGTGGTGGGTCACTAGTGGTGCTCCCCATGGCTCAGTATTGGGGCCAGTCCTCCTGAATATCTTTATTGATGACCTGGACAAAGGGATTGAGAGCACCCTCAGCCAGTTTGCAGACAACACCAAGTTGGGTGGGAGTGTTGATCCGCTGTAGGGTAGGAAGGATCTGCAGAAGGATCTGGATCAATGGGCTGAGGTTCAACAAGGCAAGGTGCCCTTTGGTCACAACAACCCCATGGAGCACTGCAGGCTGGGGGCAAAGTGTCTGGAAAGTGGCCCAGCAGAAAAGGACCTGGAGATGCTGGCTGGCAGTGGCCTAACATGAGCCAGCAGTGTGCCCAGGTGGCCAAGAAGGCCACCTGGGCCTGTATCAAAAGTAGTGTGGCCAGATGGACTGATGCCCATCAGATTGGACATCAGAAAGAATTTCTTAATAGAAAGGGTTGTCAAGTATTGAAAAGGGTTCTCCAGGGAAGTGGTGGGGTCACGATCCCTGGAAGCATTCAAGAAATGACTGGAGGTGGCACTTCGTGCAATGGCTTAGTTGGCATGGTGGTGTTTGATCAAAGGTTGAACTCAATGATCTTGGAGATCTTTTCCAATCTTAATTATTTTATTCTATCCTAATTACAGCAAAAGAAAAAAAAAATCACCAAATGAGATGGATGGCTTAGATTCTCACACAGATTGTCAAAACGGAACTAACAAAATACTGAACTGCCTGAACTTGCACAAAACACTGGCTATGGCCTCATTCTTCACAGACAATGAGCAATTTGTTGTTGTTTCCTTCATCTAGAGGAAAAACAAATGTTGCATACGTGTGTCAAATAATTCAAACATCAACCTGTTTCAACACTGGTCAGCACTTAGTCAACCTGTGTAACTACTTGGGCAATTTTTTTCTGAATTCAGAGGACCAGTATAGATCCATGGAACTGGTTCTAACAGTTGCTGATTTTCATTAGTGTTATTTTTCTCAGCACAGTTCTTCTCATATATCCTCACTGAATTTCATTTATCTGCTTTTGAGCCATGTCATGTGAATTTTGTGCGTGTTCTCCAAGCTCCTCTTAGAACTTAGTGCCAGATGAAATATTTATAAATCATGCTTTTCATTTCATTATCCAAGCTGCTGATGAAAATATCAACCAGTTGTGACTCCACTTGGGACCTTCGTGGAGCCTCACATGAGGCAGTCTTCCAGTTCAACATCATACTCTGTTACAAACTGCTCTCCGTGCATCTGTTTTTTTGATTGTTCAATTCAGATCCCTTTGTTGCATTGCCAGCACCTCTTTCTAGGTCCAAATGTATAAATGTCTGCTACTGGCACCTTTCCAGCTGAGCTATTTACCCTGTAAAGAAAGACATTGGTTTGACTGTGTTTGTTTCTGACAAAGACATTTAACCTCTTGATTAATAACCTTATTATCCTCTAAGTGCTCGTAACTTGACAGTTTAACAGTTCCATTTAATCAGACGACTAGCTGGCAGACAATATTTTGCTCTCAAAGGTTTTCAAGGTGGTATCTAATTACAACAAAATGCTAACACAGGTATCACAGTTTGCATGAATTGAAACACAGGGGGCCCCCAGGTCATGCTGGAACTAGACCAACTACTGCTGAGTAAGCTGCTCTGGAAGTGGCCCCAGTACAAAGTTGCACAATAACAGAGCAATTCTGACCTCAGGGCAGCTGCTGCTGATGGGTGTCGCTGCTGTATCACGCAGATACACCTGGTTTTTGGAAACTAGTTCAGGGATCTCCAACATGGTTGTCACGCGCAGGAGGATCTGCCTCTCTCAGTCCAGCAAGAATGCCAGTGCAGCACCCTGGCCATGCAAAGAGTCCATATCAAGAACCACACACAAATCAGAAAATGAAAAATACGATAGAATAGTATAGTGACAGAAGCCAGCCAATTCAAGAGCAGTCACAGTAGCTGCTCCTTAGACATGGTCTTTGTGAAAAGAAATAGGTTTAAACAGCTGAACACTGCAAAAAGCTTGAAACCACTCCCAGCCATTTTTCTGAAGGATGCATTCACAATTAAGCATGGATTTCAGTACAGCATACACCTTTGAGGAAGAGCAGTTTGGAGAAAAAAGTATTCTTTTGTGGTCAACAAAATTATATTACCCAGAGGAAACAAAGTAGGGAACTAAATTATCCCCAAAATGTGTTCAAGTCAATCAGTTTCCTTTGGTGATGGTAGTACTGATAATTGATGATGTGCCACACCAAATGAAAGTATCTGAAAAATATCCTGGTTGTCTGCTATGGCCTGGAGGTAGTCTGGTAGACACCGTGACACACTTCCCAGCAAATCTAACAAGGGAATTCCGGAGGGCTGACACATTTTTATGGAGAGCATCTGTCTCTGAATACAGGTAATTTCACTATCCCAGAGAAAGGTTACAAAACATCTGCCTTTTTTCCCCTGCAGGAGCGGTATCCTTGCTAATATTCCATTCTAAGTCTTTGTTTCCATAAGCTAAAATATGCTCTATGTCTTAAAGAGGATTTTCTGTTTTCCTTGCTGCCGAATAACTTATATAACTTTACAAGTACACAACAGGTCAGTACAGCACTGATAGCTTATTTAGAGTGCACTTGGTAGATACCTAGGCTTTCCTTTTGCACATAAGTTTTTCTTGTATTTCTGAACGGTATTTGAGTAAAAAGTACATGTTTTCATATGTTTTAGAGGACATACACATTTTAAAGATATCTGTAGAATCCATAAGTTGTTGATTGTGGTGTCTTGCAGACATTCATGCCATTATGACAGCCTTGAGAACGGATCTCATGAGAGCCACTCTGTGTCATTAGGTGGCACTGTACAGCAACGCTGACAGCTTTAAGACTTCCTCAGCTCAAAAGTGAATTTTCGATTGTCTAATCTGATTTCCTACACACTGTAGGCTATAGAAATCCAACAAGGAGTTCATGCTTCTCTTCAAAACTGTGCTTCAATGAAAGCATATTTTTAGATGTAGGGTTTGACCTCAAGAAAAATTAAAACAAACAACGCTGCAATTACCTAATTTCCCTTCCTGATAACAGAAAACAGTTTGTGTTTCAGATCTTAATCTCTCTGTTAAATAATTTGGACCTCTTAAACATTACTGAAACAAAATATCTGTTTTAATTCAGAGTAAGCAAAAGGATGTGTGTTCCTAGCTCTGCAGTAAAGCAGACCAGCACTAAATTCAGCATGACATTATAATAAAGTGTCTCCCTGTGGAAGCACCAGCCTCAGAAAGGAGCATTGGCTTTTTATGAATACTGATACTCTGATGCCCCTACAATTTCAGTTCCATTTAAACCACTTTTACTTTTGACTGACTTTATAATCTCCAGCTTGTCCTTTCTGCTAACAGTCTATTTTCTACTAGCTGTGTAGAAGGTTGTGGCATGTCAATTTTTTAATTTAATTCCCCCAAGTGCGACTGCACACAATTTTCGCTTGTCAGTGGCATCAGGCAGTGACTTTGTGCTTTCCACCAAGAACTCTGAAGCTTCATACAGAAGAGCAGATGAAGTTGTGTATAGGCTTTTATATATTGCTGTTTCATATACGCAGTTAAGGCCCTGTCATTACATAACTGCATTACAAGAGCAAGAGTGTGCTAAAATGTCTTCAATCTTGTCATAAATTCAGATCTTTCTGTCCTTACTGCCAGTCTCCAATAAATACTTCTTGTGGAAGAGGTTAGGAGTTCTTATGGATACAGTTATAGCAGGAGATTTGAAGAGCTGGCTCCTTTGGTAGCTGCTGAAAAAACAGTGGGACACCACAGGCTCCAAAGCTGAGCAGCAGCCAGAACTCCCTCCAGCCGCAACCTCATGTGGCTGCCTAAGGCATCCTTGATGTCCAGACCTCAGAAGTGCTTCAGAAAATGGCTTTTGGTTGGAATGATGACTAAAAGGCTCCTGATGGTGTGAGACAAAAAAAAATGCTTCATGAGTTCCTCCCACACGCAAGAAAGAGAGATTTGGTATCTATCTATAGGTAAACAAGACCTATCAGTGACACTGGACTTGGTTGTAAACCAGTTTTTCCTAAATTGAGATAAACTGTAAAAACAGTCAAAATAAATAGTCAATATTTTGCAATAGACATGATTTTAAAAATAGTTTTAAAAGTGGTTTTCAAGTGGAAAGATCAAGGTATGCCATTCTGGAATGATAAAACCCAGAATATTTCCAGACTTCTGGAATTTTCTTCTTTTCTTAACCAGAAATTAGTTTTGTCAAAACTAGCACGTATGAAAATATAATTATATTTTCCATTTTGAAGTGGTCTGTGAAGTCTCCTACCCAGTCTTAATTTTTTTCCTGAATATTTTAGAGCTTTCAGGCTGGGTTAATCAGCTTTTATGACCTTCTCACATATAAAGTGAAGAATTGTCTTTGATTTTCTATTCAGAAGATCTGAGACGGGTTCCTCCACCTGGTGATTAACAAGGGAAATCAAAACACTTTGAGTTACATTTTTCATTTCTTCCTGTGTAATTTCCAGAACCACAATCTATTTTTGTATGAAGTCCCCGTGGGTATCTATGAGCTAAACAAATGCACATTCAGAGCTTGCTTATTGTCAGTAACGAAGTAAAGGTCAATCTTGATATGAAGCCAGTGCTTGCGACTGTCAGAAGGAAAAAAAGGCTTGTATCATGTAATATCAAAAGTAGGAGATGGCAAATAAAAAGGTGTGCTAGGAACAAACACTCTTTCTTTCATTTGAACTAGGAATGTGGAACACGTGGGAGCCAAGTCAGCCTCTGTGCTGTCTCTGGGATACCTAGTTCTGGGAGAGCACCCAGCCAGGACTGGTGTCTTCTGGCCAGTTCCACTCACAAATAGCAAGCTCAGCTGGTGGAATGGAGGAAGTAGCTGTCAGAATTCCTCAAGGCTGAAAACACAGCATGAGAAAAATCATGTCTGGTAAAAAAAGAGCTCACCCAAGGCATCCTTGTGAGACAGAATCCTATAGTGACCCAGCACATTAACTGTTTCCATTAACAACCCTGGCCCACTAGAAATGAGGGAACAAAATTGGCTGATGAGACAAGGTGAAAGATACTGTGAATACAGATGAACATCAGAGTATCCTGCTGCAGGAACTAGATGACCCAGAGTGCAAAAATAATAGAAATGATAAATGTAACAATGCTGCCTGCAATGCCATGAATTTAAGAGTAAAAATTTTTGCTGTATGTGGGAGAAGCTTATTAGCTGAAAACAGCAAGCACAAAAAGGTCAAATTAAATAAGTTTATCAAAAGATAAATGTGATGTCATATGAAAAAACGAACATGATAATAGAATGTGTCAAGAGAGGGGTTTCTAGTAGAGCTGGGGAACTGATGACACATACAATTTCAAAAGCAGGAGGTGGAATGGAAAAAAAGGCATAGGAAATGTAAATATTAAAAAATATAAGCTCAAAATAATGAAACGAGGTCTGAAAGTAATATAGAGACAAAATCCATTGATGTAGATGGGAATAGGTATTCCACTGAATTCAGTGGAAGATGGGTAGGTCTCCAGACTCATGGATGTGGTCTCCATATGCCACATATGTCATATGGAGAAAAATCTCCATAAAATGTGTTTTAATTAAAAACACCTCTATGTGCTATTTTAATCCAAAGGCTGCTTAAATTACCAACAGGAACTATAGGCTGGCTTCTTCAGTCTTTCTATTAATCTGACTCAAACGGTTTATGATGTCCTGGAATGCACTATGGTATTTATAATGGCTCATGTTCTTTCTTTCAGCACTTGTAGTTTGTCAAGCAATAGCAAAGTACAGAAGGAAAGATCACTGATGCTCCCCCAGCATATTGACTGACCTTTATGTCTATCTACTTTTGCTATTTATATTGGCAGGGGAGTACGCAGAACAAAAGTAGGCAGGAAAGCTCCTGATTTTTAGGAAAATCCTAAACACTTGTGATTATATTGAAGTCACCTCTTACCTTATCTCTTCAATTTAAAATTTACTTGGCAATTTTCTATTTGTATATATAGAAGTTTTGTGGTTGTTTTGTTGGTTTTATTTTGCTACATGTTGCTGTACTGGTCGAGTAAATAGTTTCTAAGATGAAATAATAATAATTGGCAGTTTTATTTTCTTGGGCCAGAGCAGATTACAATACATTCTTTTCAAGAAAAGAGTGACGGAAGCTATGAAAGTGTAAAGAATTTAATAATCATTATTCCATATTGCTATGTTCTACCTGCCCTCTACAAAGATATAAACCAGAAAGAAAAAAAAACCAGAAAAACAGAAAGCCACAAAGGTAATTTTCTGTTTATGCTAATTGATATCTATTAGCACCAATACAACTTTTAATTAATTTCTAGGTGATTGAAGTGATAATGACTTATCTAAGTAACTTGTGTTTCATTGTAAGGTTTGGTCACTGAAACTAAGTAGCAATTGTGGCTTCATTAAAGAGAAATATCAGATTTCCATTCCTCTTTTTGCTATTTCAATTTTTACTTTCACTTCTAAGCTGATGATATTTTCTTTGAAAAATGAGTGAGGTGGTACCCATCTTTTCTTACTTTCAGCTTTTTTCACAGCAGATCAGACTCCTCATTTCCTCGAGCAATCTGAGCACAGCAGTTGTGAAACTGAGCCCTCCTTGCTGCTGCTGCACTTTATGGCTTTGGATACACAGACAGTAAGGGAAAAGAGGAGCCTCCAGAGTCTATAAGGGGTGAGTGCCAAAGGCAGACTGGAAAGCAGAGGAAAGGCTGACTGAATTACTTTGACAAACATCTGAAGCAATAGGGAGTGATCCGTTAGGCTATAAGGATGGATGAGGAGGAAAGGAAGAACAAAAGGAGATTCTATCTCTTTATATCTAGCTTTTAGAAGTGTCTTAGTCCTCTCTTAATATCATTTAGCCTTATGTAGAACTACTGTAGATTTAACAGGGGTGGACAAAGAAAAGACCCCTACCTAGGCAAATGGGAGAGGATGCTATACATAGAGTCAGCTTTAGGCTGTAGCCTACGTGACAAACAAACTGAGAAACTAGGAAGTAAAATTTTTTGCACTTTCAGCAATCCAGTTTGGTTTTATTCCTACAGGGTGTAAACTTTTAGCCTTGAGACGTGTTTGGGTGGCTGTCATGAGCAGAAATAGGAGCTTCCTCCAAACTCCTTCTCTGACAGAAGCCTAAGCGTGGCTGGATTCAGTATTAGACTCAGACTTTGTCAATGTTTTATGTCTAAAGGAGTATATAGGATTATATAGGTGTAATTGGTCCTTTATACAACTTTGTCCTTCAGGATTAAGGATGACAATCCAAATATATTTATATAAAAATAAATTATTTATTATGATAATGACGAGACTGAAAGATCTTAATCAGAATTATTTGCTACACATAAGTAGCAATAGTAGCAATAAGTAGCATAAGTAGCAATAACTGCTAGCAAAGTACACATTTTTGAAGCAATATTTATGCAATTATATGAAAGCTAGAAAGTCCAATTATTAAGTAGAGGTTGATGTTACTCAGCCACACCTATAACCATAGGAAAATCTCTTTCACTCAGCCTTAAGGAGTAACCCTGCAGAGCATCCTCACTCGAGGGAAGAATCTCCACACACAATCCAAGAAGGGGTGTGTTAAAAGACTCCACCATTAAAAAGCAGGAAGGGACTTGAATAGTATAAAATGATTGGCTGTCAGTCATATGTCTCTGGGCCAGTTAACAGTATCTGATGCTGGTTCCTTCATCAGGTACTTTACCACTTCTGCCACATCTTCACCCCCCTGTCAGGGTGCTTAACTTTGGAATTGAATCAGGCTGGTTTCAGCATTGTTCAGCAGCAGAAGCAGCAAGACTGCCCTTTCTCCATTCACCACTGACAGCTTTGCAAACAGAGTGTTGTTTGAGTGATTTTACCCCCCATTACAGGCAGAGCATACTGCTACAGTGGCTTATAGTTTAATTGCTTTAATTTTCACATTTAATTCTGAAAGAATGATTCATTGCAAATTTATATCTCTCTAGGGCTGTCAGTTTTGTTCTTCCACTTAATTAATATACAGTATTAATATAGCTGCAACTCTCTCTGTCCTTATGAGATTTCAGTAGATTATGTAAGTATTTTTGTAAATATTTCCTTTTATAAGCAGTTCTAAATCACAGTTTAGATATAGATGAATAATACATGGTAAGTCATTTATTATGGTACTTAAACTTCTGTACATATGGATATTGGGCTGCAATTTTCTCAAGCATTCACTGTCAAAACCAGTCATGCAGTAGCTAATAAGAGTGTATATATTCTGTACTTGCATCAGATAGCCAAGATGCTGGTTTGTATATATGCTACAAGCCATTTAAGCTTCTATTTTGTTTTGGATGTATGTTTCCAGTATGAATGTTTATAGGTTTGAGGGTTGTGGTTTTGGTATGTGCTCCAGCCAGATCTCATCAGCCTAGCCCTTAAGTAATATTCAGTCTAGAATGTTACAGTGGTAATGATGTTCAGGGAGAGAGCATAAAAGTAGCCAGAGCACAACAAAAGTGCAGTCCCTAACACACCCATCAGCATTCTTGTAGCTCCTCCTTTTACCTCTGCTGCTTTGATCAGTGGCTGAACCATATCCTGTGCAAACATTTAGAGCCTTAAGGCTTTCATTTTTTTCTTTCCTGAATGGTCTAATCTACAGCACTAGAAATCCAAAAGAATTTCAAAAGTTTCAGCACAGCTTTTCATACCCACATCTGTGTAATACACAGAAACCTGAGAATCTTGTCTACACATAAAAGTTATGAGCTTGCATATAATGAAGGCAAGCACGAAAACTATTGTCATCATAAATAAATATGATCTTGGTTAAAAGTAACTTACACTTCTAAATGTCTGTGCACATTTTCACTGAGGCTGAATAATTAGAAAGGATTCTTTTTTTTTTAATAAAGTCAAGTTTTTTCTATACATTGGTTTGGCTGTGCTAATAAGACAGTTTCATTAGGATTCATGTGCTAAGACTACAGTCTCTAAGAAATTTGCAGTATACTGATTCTGTATGAGACAGATTATGAAAGAACTGAAGAGCCTCATTCAGAAGGCAAATGTCTGATTCCAGGACTGAATCCTGCATTTTTTCAGCAGTCTTTGAACAGTATTTACCACTTTGAAACAGGCTCTTTCCATCTTGCATCTACAGATCTAGGCAGCTAGTGGAAAGCTCGAAGTGTGTGAAAAACAAGCACTTAGAAGAAGCCTGATTTAAAAGGATGCACATTGTATTTTCATGGTGTTCATTGTGTCCTCAGCTTCTTTGTTAATAGAAGTATTTTTTAATAACTGGATGAATATGTACAGTCTGGAAATTTTGTTACCTAAGTTAGAAAAAATAACCAAAGACAAAGTCTGTTTTCTGCTGGTTTTGAGAGGAAACTCTTAAACTTTAGCCAGCACTGTTGTCTTTTTGTTTAAGTTGTCCATTCTTACTCCAAGATCCCAGGTGAAAATGCAAAAAACTCAGCCTGGCTGCCTTGTATCTGTTTAATTCCCTGTATCTTGTCATGTCATTATTGAAGGGCCAGGACATTTCTTGGCTCACTTAGCGTGAGGTTTACAAGGCAGCTACATATCACAACAGCCTTCTCTTGGGACTGCAGCTAAGCTGCTGAGAGATCTCTCTTCATTAGACTATTAAAATAGTACAGCACTGTGATGGCAAGAAATTTCTCAAGCAATCTCCTTTGCAATGTACTTTTTCAAATTTTCATGCTGCTGTTCTGAAAATTAACGTCATTCGTATCAGGCATCTTGGAGAATTTATTTCACTCTTTTCCTTTGCTTAAAATGATGTTATCTGTGACTGGTGTCAAAATATATCAGTAAAAATACATTTTTTAAATGTAGAGGGAAGGCAGAGCTATTTTTCAGGTTAAGTGACTACTGTGATTTTCTGGTCTGAGTCCTCAGTCATCTTGTATCAACACAGAGATACCACAGAAATGCTTTATAATTTGAGTCTTCTGTATTCTTCCAAAAATATTATTTTGCTATGGCAAAACCAGTAATTTGTGCTAGAAGATGTGGCAAGATTCGTGTTGGCTGAACTGAATGCTGAGGAGGTGGATATTCGGTGTTAAATGAGAATGAAATAAAGGCAGCATACAAACACATTTGCAGGTGATTTTGTAAGGACTGACTGAATTAGAGGGATTGGATTAGCAGAGAAAGTAAAGGACAGAAAACTTCTCAAAATGTGAAAGGATGTATAAATTATTGTTCTTTAACAAAGCTGTTTTACAGCATCCAACTACATTACCTGAGACATGAACCCATGGGTGACCTGGTGACCTGGTCATGACAGGGAGATGTGGAATGGAAAGTTTTTTTCTTCTTCATGCCAACTATAATATGCTGTGACTCCATGAGGGGTCTGTGAGAAAAGGCAAAATTCAAGGAGCAACTAGTTTTTAACGTTCATTCAGTTTAACATTAGATTTAGAAGCTAGGGAAAAATAGGAGAAATGGAATAGCAGAAAGCTATGGAATACAAAGGAATTGTAATTTCACAAATGAAAAACTAAATTAAAAGTCTTCATTTTTATTCCCACATTTTTATTCACACATATAGTGTGACATGTGGGGAAGGATCTGGCCACCCCGGGACTGTTGTTCCCTGTGGGTTCAGAGCGCCCTATTGCAACCATCATATGGCGTGACTACTGCAAACACTAAAATCAATTTAGCTATGTATATTACTCAAATACTGCATGCAACACCATGTTCCTTGTAGTATTTAAGATATCTCACTTAAAAGCAATTAGGTACCTCTACACTTTTATTGCCACATAGAAAATTTGTCAGTACTAATGAAGCTGTAGGAAGTGTCAATATTATCTGTTAAACACAGGTACTCCTAATATTTGTCTCTTTTTAGGGGTGACAAGAAACCACAGCTAATGCTATGTCATTAAATACAGAGATAGGAAGATGGTTATTTTGTCATTCAGGATAATGATTGTGTTACTCTCTGCTGCTCCATTGAAGCCAGATTGGCTGTGCAATCACTGCACTGTGGTGATAGCTGCTTGCATGTGGTAGGCTGGAATCATGAAAGCAGCAAGGCTTTTGATAATGCAAATGGGAACTACACTCAGCTCCTTCAAAGGTGAAATGAATTACAGCTGTGAGAATTTTGGCAGAAGATGACAAAACTTTGTAACCAAATTTTTGTTGTAAAAATAGATGAAGTTCACTGATATTTCATAGAAACATAGAAAAGTTTAGGTTGAAAGGTATCTTTAAAGATTGTCTAGTCCAACACCCTTGCAATTTGCTGGGACACCTTCAACTAAGATCTATTTGATCAGAGCTTCATCCAACATGACTTTGAATGTTTTCAAGGGTGAGGCATCCACCACCTCCCTGGGCAACCCATTCCAGTGTTTCACTACCCCCATTGTAAAAAAACACTTCTTTAATTCTAACTCTACCTTTTTTTAGCTGAAAATAATTTTTTCTTGTCCTTTCACAAAAGGCCATTCTAAAATGTTTGTCCCCACTTTCTTATAAGCCCCCTTTAAGTACCAAAAGGCTGCAATAAGGTCACCCTGCAGCCTTCCCTTCATCAGACTGAACAACCCAAACTCTGTCAGCCTTTCCTCATAGAAGAGCTGATCCACGCTTCTGATCATCTTTGTGACCTTCCTTTGGACTTGCTTCAACAGCTCCATGTCCTTCCTGTGCTGAGGACCCCAGAGCTGGATGCAGCACTGCAGGGGGGTCTCACCAAAAAAATGGAGGAGAAGAATCACCTCCCTCGCCCTGCTGGCCATGTATCATTTGATGCTGACCAGGATGTGGCTGGCTTTCTGGGCTTTGGGCACATCTATATGTCCAGCTATAATTTGGCTTTTAAAATAGGTTTTAATAATAGCTTTTAATTTACTTTAAAAAGGTTTTTTAGTTCTAGAATAAGTTTTGTGGTATAAGCCAGACACATACACACAAACCAGGCAGGATGTTGAGGTCCCTCTGCCCATCACACACACTCTGGTCCAAAAAAGTAATTTGAAATGGAGCCACTTCCAAAGGAGCACACCAAGCACTGCTGATTTGGATAGACTTGCTCCAATTCTTGCAGTTTTTGAAAGAACTGACCTGAAACTTCATGTGAAGAGGGTTTGGGTTTGTGTGGTTTAGAAGTTAATGTTTCATTAAAAGACATTTCTTATCCAGACAATGTGTAATAAATTTTATATTAAATATTCTTAAAGTTTTTCAGAGGTTTTCTGGCCATCAAAGGTTCAGAACTGCATTATTATAACTGTGTATAACATCATCAGAAAGTCCTTTTAGGATCTCAGGTTCATTTCAGATTAAATCATGTCCCTAGGTCATAATTTTGTATGAGACTATTTTCAACAAAAGCATTTCCAGGAACGGTTTCTTCACAACATCTTTTTTAAAGTGCTGTTTCATTCCTTCTGGTATCTGACATTGTGCTATCTATCTCCTAAAAATCCCAAAACTAAATCCTCAGACTGATTGCTAAGCTCTGGTAATCGGAGGTGGCATATGACAAATTTAATTGTGTCACAGTATTACTAGCATGGTTTTCTGTGAGAGGGATTGTACATAGTGAAACACACAAAAGAAGAAGGATGCTAAGCAAAATGAGATAAGTATTTGATTGTTCAGCACAGCTAAGAACTAATCTTCCCCCATTGAAATTAATAGAATTGCTGCTACAGACTATCAGATGAGAAGAGTCTGTCCTGCTCTAAGTAAAGGGAGTTAAAGCCGTATTTCCTAATAGGACCTGAGGCTCTCACAGAACCCTTTCTATCTATGCTGGTGATAACACAGATCCTCTCTTATTACACTGACATGCTGTGATTTTTTTCTTTTTAGATTGCAGGAGATTAAGAAATGTATAAATGATTGCATTAAGGGGAAAAGAGCAAAAACAGGTGGTACAGGAAAACAGGCATCAGTGGACACCTGGCTTTATAGGTGTAACAGTGTGTAGAAAGAGCCTGGTCTTCATAATGGCAATGACATTTTTTTGGCAAAAGTTTTACTTCTACCTTCCACTGCATCTTGTCTCTTGTCCTTCTGCAACTATGCATCAGAGAAAACCCAGCATTTCTAGTACTTTCTTTTGCTGTTGCTTATACCTGAAATCTGTGCTGTTTCCAGTCCCTTTATGAAAGAATGGGTGTTCGTTTTCTGTCCTTGCACTACAGCCATGGGCTTAATCAACAGCAGAGCTCCCAACCCAAATTCATCTGTCACTGCTGGAGAGCCAGTGAGTCCCAATGATCTCTGCAAGACTGGCCACTTCACCATGCTGACAACAGGCCTGGAGCTGCAAGCCTGCTGTCCCCAGCAGACAGGTCAAGGTACATGTGCAAATGGTATTTATTTTCACCTCATACATGAACGTCATAAATGTCATCTCCAAGAGCAAGCTGTGATGCAGAAAGAAAGAGAAGTGAGGTTCTTAAATCAAGTGGTTTTGCAAAATGAATTTTAAGGGAGCACTGAATCTGAGCTCATGGAGAGGTACATACCTGTATTGATTAATGTACAGCTACATATCTTTCCAAAACATGGCATTTATCTAGGCATTTAGTAAAGAACTGCTCCTATTACAGGAGGCCGTTACTCTTGGTATCTTTCAGGACAGTATTAGCACTTCTATGATCACATTTGTACTCATTGTTTTGGAAGAAATCAACTACTTATTCTTGAAAAGGAGAAATGTGTTTGGGCACGTCCAGTGAAAATTGAAGTTTTATCATCTATTACAATGAAGCGAGACTGCCTTCAGGCACCAGTGACACACAACCAGTAAATACACAGTGAACACGCTGATAAGACTATCTGCAATGGTCAGGTATGCAGAAGCCGAAGAGAGACTACAGACTGTACTTACTTCTGTTTTATTTTGCTGTTGAGAGTTAAAAGCCAGAATCCTAGTATTTTGTAGTATCTTTTTAAAAATTAGATAAATATTTTCTTGAGCTTGCTGCCCAGTTTTAATCAGAAGAGGTGGAGATCTCAATAGTAATACGTGCCTACAAAATTTATAAAAGGGAGCAGACAAAAGGACATTGTGTAAATATTTGGAAATTCACTCCACCCCCTTCTAGGTATTAAGGCTGTTGTCTTGCTGGCCAGTCTCCTGTGATTGCAGCAGCCTGTGCTCGAGGGAAAGATGCCACAGGAGCACAGGGCATAGCCAAGGGCCTCTGACCAATGCTCCCACCAGATCTTTCATCAAGGAACAAGCCATAGCCAGGCTTCATCGGGCTTCTGGTGCTCGGGGAGCTAATTGTTTCCAGACACATTTCTTCTTCATTCAGAGCTCTAGAAGCAAGAAAGGGCTGTGGATGAACTTTGAGTTAAAGGTCCCACGATGGGATAAAGGGTTCCCATAGCTGCTGGCTATTGCTCTGCCTTCATTGTCCCATGGAGATCCATTGGGATAAATGTACGTTATCTGACATAACTATGCTGTTTACCACAGAAATTCCCTTTCCTAATGACTGCATTCCATATCCCTAACAGATAATTTCCTACTTTGGTAGTATGGTTTCCTTATTAACCAGGTTCTACTACTTTCCATAGATGTGAAACCTTTGGTAAACCAACCTTGCATATAATGGGCCATTGTAGAGTTTCTAAAGTTCTTCTATTAAAAATATTTAAATAACTAAAAAGAGTGAAAAGTGTGTTTGTAAATATTTTTCCTCTTTGAGTGAAAATAAAATGTATTATTTATTATTGCATCTATGAAAAGACAGCCCTTCCTAAAAGCAGGACACACTCCTTCACTATGTTGTAGTGAGAGAGCACTGTGTAATTTTTTTAACTTACATACATTGTTTGAGTTATTATCCTTGCTTGTCCTCTTTTCTGTTCTTATTTTCCCCTTCCTCCCACCACTCCCCCATTATTTTAATATCTTAATTATTTGGAAATTTCTGTCATTGAGTGAATAAGGAAGCACAGCTTGCCAAGAATCACAGATATAAAACTAATGACATTCTTTGCAGCTAATAGAACTTCAGTGTTTCCAGAACACCTGAGGTTTTAGTGTCCTCAAAATGTACCGCATTCAGGGAAATAACTGTGATATCTTCAGACAATATCTGCAATGGATATAAAAGCTTAATGATGTTCATTAAACTGCATAAAAAACAAGGAAGAAAAATTTGATTATTGTATTTATTTTATTTTAAAAGTGTTTCAGCTGGTCCTATAGTTACCCTGCCATACTTTTGTTCTTGGTTGTTTCAAAGTAAAAAAAGTGTTGATTTATTAAGGAATAAAGTCTTTCCATGGAAGGACAGATACCAGTTTCTACTATTTGAATATTCAGAATGCTCATCTTTGCATAACTGGCAGAGGAGATTATAAGAAACTGGTTGGGGAGACAATCTGTCTCTCCTTCACACCCTGGTTTTGAGAGGAGGAAGCTGTTTTGGAGACACTGATTTAGCTTAGTGGTACAGGAAAAAATGAAGCGAAAACAACATCATAAGAGGATCAATATATTCTACAATGTATGGTTATCAATTGTGACACCTAAACAACTTAAAAAACACAGAAAATGAGACCTTGAAAAAACACTTAAAACCTTTGAATATCAACACTTTTTTTGTGGCAATTGATTTTGGTTAGAAATCTCTTGTATTTAAGAATGACCAATGAACAACATTGTCCCTGCAACATAGTGAACACTACTTGGTGTTACCTCACTAGGAGAGAGAATTGATGACCTTCTTTGGTGTCTCTTTATACAGTTCCAGATTAATTGTTCTGTCTCACCTACGGAATTTTAATTTATTTTTTGGTCTGGTTCCTTCTGCCATTCTGAGAACCTCAAAGGAAATTGAGGAGAAATGAAAAATGAAGCTGAGAAGCAGAATTCTTGTCAACAGGAATTCCCTACAGAGAACTCAAGGCAGAGTCTGCAGCCCCACCAGTTGCTTCACAGACTGCTTGGTAGACCCAAAAATTACAAAACTAATTTGAAGGTTGGCTGGAGGCAGCCACTCATAGGTAAAATGGAGTACAAAACCCAGCTGAAAACAAGCCCAAAATTGTGTATGTAGGTATGTCTTTTACATGACATTTTAATATATAATGGGTCTTTGTATGAAAAATAGCTTTGCTCCTTTCATTTTAACTAATAGCCAGGAAAAGTTTATTTATTAGGAGTGGGGTATAAGTGATAGTAATCTATGGATATTATGGATATGATAGTAAGCTATTGATATTTTACACAATAATTTTTAGTCATTTCCCCATTGATGGATAGATCTAGATTTTTTCTCAATGTGTAGCAAATCTCTGAATGGTATATACATGCAATTTAATCATTTGAGTGGCTCTTGAACCTCATCCATTTCTTATATCTATGCGCGTGGAACAGTTTTTCCTCTGACAGAACTATTAATTCTAATAAACTGGAATATATCTATTGCCTAAATGGAATATGAAAGATTTTCTACTGTATGTTTATGACTTTGTCTTGAAGTGACTTTATGACCTGTATCCCCTATCGCTGCTCTATGCTCAGAAATTAATTTTGTGCCTCTCTGTGCCTTAAAACTGAGCCCAAGAGGGGGGAGAGAAAAAACCGAGTGAACTTTTCAAAGCAGGTGTTCAAGGACACAGATACACTCCTCTGCATTCTCCTGCTGCAGCAGCAAGAGTGGAGGAAGCACCTTCTTGCTTTTCAGCCAGCTCTCGGCTCCTTCTCTCTGGAGAGAGATGGAGAATTGAACTTTGTTTTCCTGGGACCTCGGTTTTTCCCTTCTTCTTCTCTGCTGGACTGTTTCAACATTAGAACACACTGGGAGAATTTTCCACCCAGGCCCTGGAGGTGGCCCACACTGACCTAGCTCTGAGGAGGAGGAGAGAGACCACACCTACAGAAGGGCTCTGAAATCTTCCCAGGTTTTTCTCCACAGCGAGAGGTTTTATTATTTAGCATTATTATCCTTTTCCTGTGTGTTTGTTAAATAAATAGTTTTTATCTCTTTCATTTTCCTCTGAGGAAAATTTTTTTCCTGAACCTGGTGTGGGGAGGGGTGGTTGTAACCTGCCTTCTATCAGAGGATATTTTCCTCCAAATTTGTCCAAATCAGATGAAAATTCAAAGTTCATCAGATTTCTAGGATAGGTTTTCTTTTAAAAATCTGAATGTTCATGCATATTTATGCTTACATTGTTTGTTCCTATGAATACTCCAGAAGAAGACTGATCTTAGAGCAAGACTATCATCAAATATTTTTCTGTTCTGTCGAATCTGGTCTAGACCACAACAAGAAAACATCAGTGGTCTCAAGGAGAAATTAACATTTCTCCATGCTAAGGAATCTGAATGTTCTATATATGTGATGTAAAGGTACCTGTATATGTATCCTTCCCTAAGGATAAAAGGAGTCTTCAGAAAATAATCTGAGAATTCAATGAGACACTTTCTTTGCTTTTCACCAGCTTTTTGGGAACTGTTGTACAATTAGTCTTTTTTTTTTTTTAATAATAGAATTTTTCACCCATTCTTATAATTTATGTAGTGACAGAAGACAAAAAGAAGTGCTAGACAATGAGTCATCCACAGAGGAAAAGATTAGTGGTGACAACCTCCACAAATAGCACTATGAACCCTCTGTAATTCGAGGCTGATGAATGATAACATCATAGAAAAAATAAACTTATTGATTTATTCCTTACATAAGGTAACACCTATGGGCTGTAAAACCATGACCCCACTGTGTTCAGCATGTAGCAAAGACTGCCATCTCTGGCCCAGAATGCTTGTATCAGTGACTTCTCATAAGGGCTGCAATGCTGTCCATAAACCTGGCTTGCATCACCCCAGGTATCTCACTACTGATTTCTCATCTTTTTCTTTAGCAGTCATGCTGAAATTGTTCAGCAAAAGGTATCAGGTATCAAAAATTCTCTAGGTATTATCTATGATATTACCTGTAATATATGTAAATTACTCATAATAGGTATTATAGGTATGAGTAACACCTAATATCCTCACTATATCATTAATTTGCCATTGAAAGGCAGCATAATGGATGTATAAAATACGTGTAAATCCTCATGCATGTAACACACCTTCTGAAACCTGTCACGCAGGGAACTGTAGAATTGTGGACTAAGATGGATATTTGAACTCTGAAGAGATGGCAAAAACATATTAGCTCTGATTCTATGACACTTGTCAGGGAGACAAAACCAAAAAACCCAAACATCAAAAATCAAGCAGAGAACTGTGTTAATGAAGAACACTTCTCAAATTAAAAGGTAAACACTGATTCTCAAAGTCTCACCTAAGAGGCTGGCTCAGCTTGTTCTGAACAGAAGCCTCTCAGCCCAAATGGACACAAACAGGAAAGGGATGGAAAAACATAAAATTAACTCTCCTGAAGCACTAGAGACCAGCTGCTATTTATTCTTTAAGGAACAATCTGACATTCAGGATTCTTGTAGTAAGAAGTAAAGTTACTGACCTGCAACACTTAACTACTGTGCCTGAAGCTCTCCATGGGACAGTGAGGAAACAAGAAGGAGACAGCTGGAGAGATGCAGTCACTGCCAGAGCACAAAGGGGAACTCAGCTTAAAACCAGTTGTCAGAAAAAAAAAAGCCAGGAGTACAACTTCAGAATGGAAAGATTTCCTGGAAAAGCTGAAATAGAAAATCCAGTAGGGCATTAGAAGTGCTGCTGCAAAACTGTGAAAGTTGAGCTCTCTGCAAGAAACTTCACTCGTTCGAGTAACGCAGTGTGAAATGTAATGTCACTGATTCTCATCTTGTGGGCTCCAGCATAAAGAAAACTGCCTGATGAAGAAATTGCATCATTTCCAACATAACGTTTAATAATTAAAGTGAAAGGAATTACCTAAAAGGACAGTATTTTTCCCCCCATAATTAAAAACGAACAGGTGGAGGAGAAGTCAGGAAAACACCGATCTGTTACAACTGGTAAAATCCCCCTTTAGAGCTCTTATATAGTATCAGTTCTAGAAGATGAGGCTATTTTCAAGTCACTCAAGACAAAAAAACGTGTCTCAGGCAATCAAGAGAATACTAGTGATAAGGTATTTAAAAATTTCTAGTAGAAGATGAAAGCAACAAGATGGAAAATGGAAGGGAAAAATACTCAACATGTTGGCAAGAGGAAAATTGCAAAGATTAGAAATGAATGTGGGTTTATTTGAAAAAAGTTTACTATTCAAAGTGGGATACATAAGATTTTTTTCTCTAGAGAAATAGAGGTATAACAAGCAGACCAATATCAGGACTAACAATGAGGGAAGTAAATGGAAGAGAAAACCACTGGTTCTTCCCAAGGCAACCCTGGTTACCAGAAGTGTCCATGAAGGGAAGAATTAGAATTAGACCTCCAAGACAGAGGATATACTTGTCTTGGACTGCCATATAATGAGCCCAAGCTGAGACAGTGACAAATATATACAAAAATTGTTCTATGGGAATTTGCAAAGAGAAATCAAACTACATTCATTTGTGAATATGACACATTAGAAACCAAAAGTCATTTATCACTGTAGTCAAACAAACCTGTTTCCAGACTTCCAAGGCCCTTCATGACTTCAAAGTCTTTGATTAAACGGAAAAGTTTTTATCTGTGTCTTCTGCTTTTAAAGCAAAGTTTACAGCACTCAGTGTGTGATTCTCTCCAGTAGTCATAGAGGGAATGGCTGGTAATCTGAGGACACAGAGCTCTTCCTTCTCTATTTACTTTGTCTTTTAATTCAAGTCTTTGCAATAACTCTGCCAAGAGTTTTCCTGAACAGGTTTTTTTTTCTGCACAGCAAGAACTGGCACTTACCGTAGACATTCTGAAAATATGTCCTGCTTTTGACTGAAGCATACCTTAATCTTACTGTTATTAATAACCCATAATACGTACTCTCTAAAGATAAAAAGTGAGTTAGGCTACGAATGGGATAAAATATGGCATGTACTTCTCCCAGCTTATTCCTAAATGGAATAGTCTCTTTCTGGTGTCCTGAAATCATTTTTTTAAAGGGCTGTCATCCACATATCCTTTAAGTCCTTTGATAAAAGGTAACACCAGTGACATTGTCTTCCCATTCTTCCTTAATCCCAGGGATTTTCACTTTTGTAAACAAAATTTAGCCCCTGATAAAATAACATATTACTACTTCTACCTTCCATTTAGGTTTTTATTCATTCATATCAATATGTCTTCGCATCCTGCAGTACTCAAATTAGCCTACATAAGGTGTTTGCCTTTTCAGTCTCTTCTTAAAGGGACAATCTTTTTCCTTCTCAACTAATTATTCATGTATTTCTTTTGATACAGAAGGGAATAAAAACACTGTAATAATGTCCTGGTTTAAGCTGGGGTAGAGTTAATTTCTTCTCAGTTGCTGTTACAGTGCTGTCTTTTGGATATAGAATGAGAATGGTGTAGATAACACACTGATGTTTTGGTTTTTTGCTAAGTCATGTTTATCCTAAGTCAAGGACTGGTTTTTTGTGTCTCGTGCTCTGCCAGTGAGGAAGGGTGCAAAAGAAAGTGGGAGGGAGCACAGCTGGGACAGGTGACCTGGGCTGACCAAAGGGATATTCCATGCCCAGTATTTAAACTGGGGGGACTTGCCTGGAAGGGTGGCTGATCTGGGCTCTGGAAGGGGTGTCTGGCATCAGTCAGTGGGTGGTGAGTGATTGTATTGTGCTTCACTTGTTTTTTTCCTTTTTCGTTATCATTGTTATAAAATTTTACAATTGTTACTGTACTTTAATTATTGAACTGTGTGTGGTGCCTAATTTCCATCTGGGCTTAAATCATGACAAATGGTCACAAGCTGCCTGGGAACACCATTCAATCCTAAACAAGAACAAATCTGTCAGACATTTTTCCAGCAGATGTACTATTATTGCAAGGAGCTAATGCTGATTAGTCCTATGACTGATGTTGTTACACAGAAGGTTACAGTGTTCTGCTGTGACCTTATAGTATAAAAAAGCTTTAAAATGACATATCAAGAGTAGCAGACAAATTAAAGACCATCATGCTTCTCATTATGCTGTTTCAAGTTTTCTTCATTGTCTCATCAAATGCCCAACTCTTGTACAACAAGAAAAACTTTTCTCCTAATGAAAAGTAGACAGAAGTTCTTATCAGGTACAGGTGGAGGCAAAGTAGTCATAACAATACACCAAGGACATTACACAAGGTTGTGTAATAAACTAAGGCGTTCATAGGCTACAAAGTAAAATAAAACTGAATTAAATAATACTTGACACATGACAAAGCTGCCCAAGAAGTCTTAGGGAAAGTGGAAGAGAGTATTTCAGAGCTTAAATATTTCAGGCAAGAGCACAGAAATCTACTTATAGTATACACTTGGCTGTTGTCAGAGCCTTCATTTTTGGTCCAGTGAGCCTCCTGACATCCTGCTGATGTGCTCAGGCTATGACCTGTGTGTGCCTCTGAAAGCTGGCAGAGTGCTCTGTGCACGGCTCACTGGTCTCACAGCAACACCAGGGAGATCCAGAATATCCCTTTCCCTCGTCACACCTCTCACAGCGGGGTGGACTATTTTGCTAATATCCTGTCCTTGAGACACCAGGGTTTTCAGGCTCAATCTCACAGAGCTACAGAGGACACCAGCCTGAGAGAGGCCAGTTGGCTGCTTCAATGTTTCATTAACTGGAGCTTTACCTTGGCCATGAGGATGGGCCTAACTGTACTTGGAGGCAAAAATGAGGCAGTAATTCATTGGACTACATTCACCTGAGTCCAAAAGACATCAGGAAGTAGAGTAGAGAGTACAATATCCTTACTGGAGTGTCAGGCTCAACTTTTCTCGTCTCACAGTAAGGTGCCAAAAGAGTTTACCTGATTGTCTTTCTTGGCTATAAACTGAGCTTAGCATGATTATCCTAGATGCAAAGTGTTACATGTGAAGTTAAGCAAGATGAAAGCCACTCCTAGTTTCAGAGCTCAAGACACTTGGTGGCTGATCTGTGCTTAACACAACAGTGTTTGACTCAAACCCATGTGCCTTCCCTTTCTCTACAGCCATACACATTTACATTATTTGCTCAGCTCCATCTGAGTTCTCATAACCATGCAAATTTTCTCCCTGGAAGGTATTCAAACTACTCTGGCTACCTTTCATAATAAAAAACCAACAAAGACAAGACAGGGTGGAAATTATGATCTCAGTGTCTCAAGAAGCAGAGAAAACCCTTGAATGGTTCTAACACCTGTTAGAAATGTTAAAAGCAAAACAGACAAAGTACTTTCAGATACAAGAACAAACACATGACTACTATGCAGTTCTGCACATTGAAAATATCAAAGACCCAACAGCCTGAAAAAGAGATGTCTTCCACACAGCTAAGCTGAATAAGCTTTTATTCAAAAAAATCTTCCTGAAGTTTGGGAGTGAATAAACCACAATTTACCTTGTTACGTTGTATAGCTGTGTCTTTCCATTTAAGATGACTGCGAATGTCGTTCTGGCAACCTCTTACTCCTTCCTCTTATGTATCTTGCTCTTTAACAGCCAGAATTTTTTAAAGTTAATTTTACATTTAATCATCAGTTTAATGCTAATATATTCCTGTATCAATGCTGCAGTCATTACTGCAAAGTATACTTTAATAAGAAAACCTAAACCGTAAATACATGATGATATACTCTACCAACTTTTAAATGAATTATACTATTAGGCAGGCTTTGTCCTTATGATTTATTTTATTCACCATGCTTTGCTTCCACTGCAACTTCTTGAGCAATTTCCAGAGTTTCGTGGAAAGCTAAAACAAATGTGTATTCCAGATCCCTACTGGTGGAGGACTTCCAACATTTTGTGCCACATAAATTCTCAAAGCAGAAACTTCTGACAGTGTTTCTTTTTCCGTGTCTGTTTTTTTGAGAACTGGACTGTGACTTTGTCTTACAGTACAAACAGTATGAGGAGGTTTGGAATTCGTTTGTACATTCCAGACTCACTCCACACGCCAGTTTTCATCCTGGTCCAATTAGGTTAACCACTTACAATTCAGCATCTATTTAAGCATCATTGCTACGCTGGGATGACTTTGACTATTGCCTCTGTACACCTGCGTAATACTTCCCACACTTTTGAAGCCTTTTCAATCTTTTTTTAATCTTTTCTCAGATACAAAACAGTGGGATCTGTCTTATGATGGCACAAAAATCTTTTCTTTAAAGACAGTAAAAAAGAGGATTTAGTCACAAATGTCTTGGTTATTAAGTTAAAAATAAATTAAAGAAAATATGTTGCTTGTTTTAAAGATTTCTTTTAGGCAATTTCTCTTTCCAAAAGTAGCATTTTTAAAAAAAAATAATGATTTCCAAGTTCTGATTTCAGCTCAGCCATACAGCATGCAATATATTCATGAATCACCTTATCACTTGAGCACTAGGTTATGCTTCCCTAGTTAGTTTTGAAAGCAGCAATTCTCAAAGTAATAATTCTTTCATTTTCTATATTTATTTTGAATTGATGTGTTAAGTAGAGCTTGCCGCTATAATTCTTTCTAATTATTGGACCTGTTCCCAGACACCTGAGAATAGTCAGCTTTAACTTTGGTTAGCTTCAGGTCTTAAAAAAATATGATGATCAACATTTTTAAACTGAGATATTACTGAGATACTGATGCTGATGCTGAAAAATGCAAATATAGAGTATAATTAAAGTACAACCAAGTACAGTGACTTTCAAATGCATGAATGTTCCTTGCTTCTAGCAGAAATTTGTGGGGTTATTTGCCATAATTAGTACTCAGCGACAGCAGAGTAGCACAGCATACTCCAGGAGCTGATGGAAGGTCACAAATGGCGGTATTGAAGCTGAAGAAAGCAAGGATTACACGAAGTCCCTTTGAAGAAAGAGCATGGTAAGATTCCATACACTCAGACTCTTGTATTTCTAAGTCACCTATTAGCAAATTAAAGTCCTCATTCCTACTACAAAGCCCAGTAGAAAAGAGTAAGTGGTTTGTTAGTCCGAGGCAATGCAGTTCAAGAATCATTACTGACTTATCTCAACCATTAATTAAAAGAAGATTTCTAAGCACATCACAAAAGGCAGGTGGCCATTTAAAAGTGACAGTGTCAGGAGTTACATGCCTGTCATAACAGAAAGCAATGATAATAGCTGCTGTTCTTTACTGCTGGCTATATCCTATATTTCCCAGGAGATTTTAGAAAAGCTAAAGACACTGATAACGCCTCCACTCCCCTGTGTATTAGGAAAAGAGGAGGGTTGGCTGGAATAACCAAGTCTGAAATTCCAGAAGAAAAAATAAGAGAGCTTTTCATCAGAAAGACTGTTGCAAATTGTCATCACAGAATGAGGCTTGGAAAGATTTATTTCAGCTATTCAAAATGACAGTGACCTCTCTTTCCTGGAGACAGCCTTTGATTTCCTTCCATACAGCCAAGAACACTTGCAGCCTTGGCAGCCTTGTCCAAATCCTTTTGGGTTACCACTTCAGGCTTTTTGCTGTGGAGAAGGGCTGTGTCTTGAATGCTCAAGGCTGGCTCTCTACCTTACAGCACCCTTCTCCCTCAAGCCCCCCTGGGCTCCATGGGCAAACTAAAAAGAAATGTTGTAATGTTGCAGAATATACATAATCCAATAGAAAATAATTTAATTGGAACATTCTTAATCAACTTTAATTACAAATCCCTAGAGTACATCACAACACAACCATAGAGCTAATTTTATTGAACCCTTGGTATTTCTGGCTGAAATGTACTATTACAGAGCTATACTAATTAAAGCTTAGGCAAAAGATCCTGATACCACTACAGAAACATCCAGAGGAATATGTAATTCTTCTGTATGAACTGGGGTTTTAACCGGATTCTTACCTAATCCGGTGTTGGCTTGGCTTTTACTACTGAATGAAAGCCACCTGCAAAAACAAAGGACAGTGACATGTGAAATGTACTAGAAAGCCAAGTACTCCTCAAAGCAGAAAGAATTCTACCCTTCTCTGAGCATCTGGCCCAACAGGAACAGCAGATCTGTATTCTCTCTTTACCTCCAGTCACATCCCCAGTTAGCCTTCACATCTCTTCTGCTTGTAGAGGCCCCATGGTTTTGAGGAAATGCTAATTTGTTCACTCTTAATAATTGCTTTGTTCCTGAGGAGCTTCGTTCACAGTGGTCTCCTGCTGCAACATGCCCAGCAGTGAAACTTGAGCACATGCTTTGCCATTTGCCACTCTTTCATTGTAGAGTGTGTCTGTGTGTACCTGTGCAGTAAAAATAGGCAAATAGGAGCTGGTGATGCTTTAAAAAACAGATATGGAAAGAGAAATAGGCACAAATTTCCATAGCACCAGATTCTGCAGTTTTGCTCCTCACACTGTTTTGCCATGGTCTCCAGCTCAAACCAGTTGCTCTCTGCCCTTTTCACCCTACCTGTGGGCAATCAGCAAAACCACTTTTGCAGAAAGAGGTATCTCTGAGCTTCTGTGAAAAGTATCCTAGGAAACAGCAGGATATCTCCCAGGGCATGAACACTACATTTTTGGTATGGGAAATGGAGCCACAGTAACAGTAGTAAGCATAGGAACTCATTGGAATGGCAGAATTCAACTTATGCTGGAAAATGAAAACTGATAAACTGGACTCTTTCAGTAAGTATTGTTAGAAAACTAACAATTACAGCACATAAATGTGAAACGTGAAATGAGATTTAACTGAATAGCCACATGCTCTGTGGATGTGCTCAGTACCATGTCTCCTCAGCAGATGTTCCAAACGAAGCTCAAGTCTTCAGCTAAAATAAGCATTTGAATGTAGAAGGACCAGGCATAAAGCAAGGTGGAAAACCCAAAACATGCACAAAATCAGGTTGTTATCTGTCCAGAGGGAAAGAGCCATTTTTTCATACTAAATTGGGTTGGCTTGCGGCTGCCAGGTTACGGGGTCGTGCAGTCCTATGGAGAGATAAAGAGTAGATGCAATGTATGCTTTAAGTCTAGATCTTCTAGACCTGCCTGAAATCAGCCCTCTGTACTCATTTTGAGTCTTCGGCTGCAGGTTTATTTAGCCTCTGGGGAAACAAATAGATCGCATTAAATATAATTAAATGAAGCATAGCAGAGTCAGTACTGCAGCAGGGTCCTGATCCAGAGCTAATGAGAAAATAACTAAATTAAAGCAATTAAGTTTGGAAACAATACTCATAATATGATTATTGCATTTTAAATCTGAAAGGGAAAACTGCATCGTGGGGAAGGGGTTACATTACTGGTAGTGAATGCAGTAAGATTCAAGGCAATGGTACCTGCCAAACCATTGTATCTTGGATAACTGTTCACAACACCCGCATTTGCAATACCAGCACAAGGCAATATTTCACAAGATAGGCCAAAATCCAAGGGGGACTGTTTGCAGGCAGCCTGAACACATGAAGAAAACATACACAGCCATTTTATTAAAAAGAGAAAGGAGATAAAAGTATGGTGTTGTCTCATCACATCCTGTATTAGCATGGCCTACCTCCTTATGGCCCTTATGATATCTCAGTTTACAGCTTTGAGAATGATAAATCTAGAATTTTCCCCACCCCCAGAGCTCTGTTAGTGAGATTCTCTATTTAACCATTTTCAGATAGAACAGGCATACACTTCTAATCAGCTGTACACTGAACCAGGTTAGTCTGTGTTATTGACCTTGATTTTACTTCTCAGATGAATTGCACATGTTTTGTTCCAGCATTAAAGGGGTGGTGGTGTTTGTGAAGGGAGCAGTTAACCTTGTGTGAGACCTGTCTGGTGAGGTCTGGTTTCATCCTGTTCTTCATATGGCTGATTAGACTGTGGTAGGGTCTAAATTCACCGCTGGTTGAATTTCTGCAAGTATATCCCAGAAACTATTCTTAAAACATTCATTTATAAGCTATGTAAAGGACAAGCTGACTGATGTTATATGACCAAATACAAAGATGATGCAATCAGGTCTAGGTGTTTTATTAATTATGAATAATGACTTCGTGGGCCAGCAATTACAGTAAGAAGTTTCTTTCTGTCATGCACACCAACAGTAAGTAGCAGGCAACTCTTTCTACGCCGAAGTGCCTGGGAGGAGATCAGAGAAAGGCAGGTTTATGGCAAGATGTTGACTCTCTTCCTGGGAATACAGTAGCAAATCTTATATCCCCAGCTGGTGAAAAAGTGGAGAGTTGATAATTGCTGTGTACGGCATTGCATCCCATCTAACAACCTGTCACCACAGCATGCTGGCATTTATTAACAAGCAGGTAATAGACTGCTGTGGTAGTAGCTAGTATTCCAATTTTCATTACAGAAGGATTTTTGCAATGTCATTTGCCTAATTTAACAAAACTCCAAGATTAAACAGATGAACATAAAAGCATCATCTGTCAGCTGCTGGAAAACTCAAAACTTTACTATATAAAGACCAGACTAACACAGCTTTTATTAACAGCAAGGAAAAATCAGACGCTACCTTCAGTTTCCACTGAAAAGTAGATTTTTCTCCTCAGTTGTACTTTGAATAAAAGCTGATGTTACACTTCACAAAGGCCTAAGTGGGAGGGTTTTCTTGCAGTCAAGGTTATCAGTAGTAGAATCATGTTTTAAATGAAACTAAGTACTGGAGGAAAAAGAAGATAAAATCCAGAAAACCAGCACAGTTATACTCTATATTTTATCAGATAATGCAAGTTTTGATGTCAAGGAACACAAATAATTCAGTTCCAGTATAGACAAATCACTAAATTCAACTGTGTTCAAATGATATCAGTAGCAGATATATCCCTGGCCAAAACATTAGAACGTACATTTCAGTCTTCCTCCACCCACTCCCTAGCCAGATGTTTCTTTTGCAAAGCAAACAAGGAATGTGACAAGGCAGAAGGAATTTATATTTGGGTGGGGAAGTTTTTACAGGTTTGTTTGGGATAGTTCAACTCAAAGAACATCCAAGGAAGTTAAGAGTCTAATATTCAAGGCATATTTTACTATTGTACAACTTATTTTGATGCAGTATATGTTACTTGTTTTTAAACTACCAAACTGAAATTTTTTTTAAATATGTTTCCTTGTTTTCTGTCACAAGAGTGGCTCATTTCAAAACTTTCTCCACCTACCTTTTTCCCTCTACATAGTAAACACTATTAACTTGTTCTGCTTGGAGGTTAGGAGTCAAGGAAATGAAATCAAGCACAGTACAAGGAACAATTCATTTTACTAGGATGCAAAATATGAAGTGCCAGTCTCCGGTATTCAAGTGGCATTGGTGCGGTGCATTAAAGCTAAGTGTTTGGGGAAGAGAGGAATTCTAGTCTCCCAATCATTTGGCCTCAAGTGCTCATGCATTTTCAAACAGAAAACTCAGAGAGCAGTCCCCAGGTTTCTGGCATGCAAAGTGGGCTGCTGAGAGTACCAAGCAAAGTGGGCTGCAGAGAAGCCAGCACAGCCTCCTGGCTCCCTGTGCCACCTCCAGATGTTTCAGCATATACATTTTCTTGATGTTCACATTCCAGCCATGCACTGATTCCAGGCCTGCTATAATGGTTTAGGTTTTGATCTTGATCTTCAATAGTTACAAGCAAATGCTTCCCACTGGATGGAGGCTTCATAGGGAAGCAATGAAACATTAATATAAAGGTTAAAAATAATCCTTAGAATTTTATGTGCTGTTAACTTCACTTGAGTCCGAACAAACTTCAGCGGCAAATACAAACATCACTTAGGAAACATATTTAAAATAAGGCACAGTAACAAGTCAAATGCAATGTCTAAAATATGAACAAGTTCAATTCAGATGCTTCTCTCCCTCAAATCTGTGCTATTTCAGCTTTCCAGTTAGACACTTTTATATCTTGGCACCATAGGAAGGCCAGTATTTTTGTATTCCCTAGAGCTGCACAGAATCTGGATGGATAAAGCAGAGGCTATACAGTTCAAAATTACAAAATCATGCTTCCTAAGATAAATACCATGAGACCGCTGCAGGAATATAAGCATTCAATTCTCTGAGATTTATTGTAATCTGTCAGAAATAGTATCTCAAAGTCAAAGGAGACTTATACCTACTACAAGTTTTTATGTAAAATGACTTCTACCAAGATCTACTGGTAGGTTTCTTACCACTGTGAATGGAAAAAAACTGCAGATCAGATTCAGAGATCCCAGCATTTTAGAATTGTTAGATAAATTAGACAACAGAAGAACCTCTCCTGTCAGAGACAGGAAGGTATCTGGAAGCTATCCTGCTTCAGAGCCAACAGGAGCTCCTTTCAGAGCGTTCCTTCTCTCCCCCATCCCAAGTGACATCAGATACTCCTCAGCCTCACTCCTAGCCTGAAAACTAGCTTTCAAGAACCTCCTAAATAGCCCAGAAACTGGTTAACTTACCTAGGATTAATTCAAGTCACCTACGCCCTTCAGGTACAGAATTAAGCCTGAATCTCCTACATGCCTACAAATGCCAAGTTTTTGGCAGTTACAAGCAGTAGTTTTTTGATCAAGCTTCTAAGAGGCTATATAAAGGGGGGAAAAAATTGTAATGTAATGATTATTACACTTATTTTGAAACATGAAGAGATGCCTAATTAAAATGTAGGTGTCCATTATCTTTGTAGTGATGCCATGATGACAATTGTCTTTTCTTTTATACCCCTGTTATACCTTTCTGCAACTTCTGTATTCTTGGTGCTTTTTTGCCTACCTTCTTGGACTTGTTTGTTAAGCTAAGAGACTAAACATTTTAGAGGCTTCGTAGTTAGGGTGCCAAGGTGCCCAGACCCCAAGGTCCTCTCCAGAACACATTTTGTAAACTAAGATAGAACCATCCAGGGGAAGGGTCCTTGGGAGAGGGGGCTCATTTGAGCCTCTCATTGGGGAATATTTGATAGATATGCTAATTAGTAAGACCTAGAATGTAAGACCAGATCTAGAGGAGAGAGACTTTGCGGTGGCAATGAGGGGGTGCATTCGACCTGTTCGTGGTGCACCTAAGGATCCTTACAATAAATACCAAGGTAAAACCCTTTTTCCCCTTCTAACTGTGTTCGCCTCTTGATTTTTAAGACCAGGAAAGGCATCAGTAGGCATTACATAATTGTTTGATGGAGCAGTTCTTTAAGATAATTACTCTTAAAAATATTCCTGAGAACGTGAAGATTAACTGCTCCAGTTAAACACATCCAACAGACATATCACCAGGAGGTTTCTCTGGATAGCTGGAAAATAGCAGGCATTGTAAGATTTTCTTTATTCTGAGGCAGTTCACTCTGTTGGATGTACTATGAAGCACTTGGGAAGATGAAACATTGGAATAGAACCAGGCTTGTAGGCCTGCATTACCTTTCTCTGCAGATGTCTTCTGGAAGGAGATAGTTCCTGCAGTGAGAACAGCTGTCCCTTTCCTGGAGAAGCAGACCTTGAAAAGCTCTAAGAGATGAAAGGAGACAGCCTCCACATCTTTGTCCTAAGTAGTTTCCCTCCAAATTCAGTTTTCTTAGAATGATGCAGTGGAAGAGGCCAGAGCAATTTCATACAGCTGAGGTCCTGTTTTATACTTCACTACAGTGCAAAACAGCTCAATGTACTGGCACCATGCCACAGACAACATTCAAATTAGAGATTTTCTCTGCAAGACAGAAGAATCCCTCTTATGCTTACTCATTTCCTTCAGCTCAACTTCTACAGAAACTCTACAACACAAGACAGATGTGGAAGATGTAAAACTCCAGTACAGTTTCTGGATAAAAGCTCATGCTTTGTAGTGCTATCTTCCTAGAAGTTATACTGAACCACAGGAAATGTTGTGAGAACACAGCACAGAAGGCACATTGAACCAAGAGCTTTCTTAGAAAGCTTACAAGCACAGCATTTAACACATCAAGAAAGGTGTTAATACCACTAAGGCAAGAGAGGCAGGGAGAGGGAGATGCGTCTATACAGGGAAATACCAACACAGACTACTGAACAGCTTCAGGACCTACCTGGTTTGTTTGAGTCTAAAGTTAGACACTTCATTAATTTGTAATAATTTAATGCGAGATGCAGTTTTCAAACTATAGAGACTCTCCCTTAAGAATGGAAGGGTACATTACTCACCACAGAATCACAGGATCATGGAATGGATTAGGCTGGAACCAGCCACAGTGAGTTATATGGTTCAGCCTCTCTGCTCTAGCAGGGTCATCCCAGAGGACATGGCGTAGGATTGTGTATAAATGGTTCCTGAATATCTCCAGTGAGTGAGGGAGACTCCACACCCTCTCTGGACAATCTGTTCCAGTGTGTGGTCACCTGCACAGTAAAGAAGTTCACCCTCATATTCAGGTGGAACTTCCTGTGCATCAGTTTCTGCCCGTTGCCTTGTGTCCTATTGGCTGGCACCACTGAGAAGAGCCTGGTACATCCTCTTGGCACCCTTCCTTCAGATACTGATAGACATTGATGGGGTCCCCTCTCAGTTGTCTCTGGTCATGGTAGAACAGACTCAGTTCCCTCAGCCTTTCCTCATAAGAGAAAGGCTCCTGTCCCTTAATCATCTTTGCTGCCCTCTGCTCAACCTGACCCAGGAGCTCAATGTCCCCCTTCTACTGAGGAGCCCAGAACTGTTCACAGCACTCCAGCTATGGCCACACTAGGGCTGAGTAAAGGGCAAGAATCACATTCCTCAAGGCGCTGTTGATGATTCTCCTAGTGAGCACCAGGATATCACTGGCCTCCTTGGCCACAAGGGCACTGCTGGATCATGGACAGCTTCTTGTTCACGAGGACTCCCAGGTCCTTCTCCACAGAGCTGAACTACAGTAATATAACTCAGCTAATTCGACTCTTTGGCTGAAGTAGATTTAGCCTGTTATGAAAGAAAAGGTTTAAAAGTGTGGGAGTTAGCGCCTACTGCTCACCATCAGATGTTCCTTTACTGAGCAGGTGGGCACTATACCTGCTCACCCCCCACTTTTCTCCTGCTCTCTGTGTGTTATGATGTACTTGAGGGCTTGTTACTTGACTTGCTTTCATTTGAAACTATGTGTTGAGAAGCATTAAAATTAACACTATTTAAGTTTTTTCTTCAAACAGCAGAACTGCAGTACAGATCAACTTTAGATCTGTTTCGTGACTAAGAACCTGTATTTTATTGTGTGCAAGGGATACATTCCATGGACTATTATTTCAGAGCATCTAGGTAGTCCATGTGTAATGTAATGCTACAGCAAGGGCTCTTCAAGCAAAATATACATTGAAGCTCTCATTGCTCACAACCTGGCTGGACAAGAGTATTTAATAAAGCAGAACTACAGAGTAGATACAGACCTGGGTGGGTGATGCCATCGTAAGTAGAGACAGAAGGTCCTTGCACGGAGCTGTGGCTCCTCAGTGCTTTGTAGAACGTGCACCTCTGATGCTTCCTTCTGCCTTTTTTTCACTTCCTAATAAAAATTTAAAAAAAACCTCTTTAAAAAGGCTACTACAGAAAGTATTGAAAAATGGGAACTTCATGATCAAACACAGACAAATTGGATCAGATGGGCAAAGCTGCAGAGAGTACCAAGCACCCAATAACATGAGGTGAATCAACCTTCTCCCATGGGCTGAGAGAAGACTGAGGAAAGGCCCTATGCAGAGGTTACATAAATATGCTCCTACACAAAAAGCACTTACTCATGCAAGATACGCAATTTGGTGGATAACAAGACACTACCATACATAATTATCACTTGCATGCTCAAGTGCCTATTTGTTTAGGCAGTCATTACACACACAGAAATTATTTGCTTACATGCAACTGAAATCCTGTTATCCCTGCTCTTATTTGTGGAGCATTTCAGATATTTATTTGCTTAAATTCCTGTGAAGAATCTTACATAAACATTCACTATTTTGTAAGAAGCATAAGATTAAAATACCAATTTTCTTTTGAATGATTTCTCTTAAGACTCTGAATGGCTTATAATTTCTAATATGCCTCAGCTGGCACATGTCAGAAAGCATAAAAAAAACCAAACAAACAACAAACCCCAACCAAAAAAACCCCAAAAAACAACAACAAAAAAACCTCAACTCAATATTCTGACACCTGTAGCACAAAACTGAAGGGATGAAGGATCATGACTTTATCATTAACTGATCAGGAACATACTGCAAGAGCATGTAGTGGTAATTCACAAGCAGGGAATACTTTAAACTGAGAGAAGGCAGATTTGGAAAAGAGTTTAGGAAGAAATTCTTCACTGTGAGGGTGGTAAGACCCTGGAACAGGTTGTCCAGGGAAGTTTTGTATCCCCCATCCCTGGAAGTGTTTGAAGACAGTTTGGATGGGGCTCTGAATCACCTGGTCTAGTGAAATGTGTCACTGCTCATCATTCTATGACAAATAAGAAACAACATCTCCAGGATGTGACTGAAACATAGTAAATGGGATTTTGGACTACAGCTGTCTATTTAATATGTTCTGCTGAGTTTACAAATACAGTAGTGCTCCATTATAAAAAAGCAACTTTTATTAGTCTTTAAATTTGGCATCATAACTATTTCATTGTTCTACAGTGCAGCTAGGAAGAAAGGAGGTATTTAAATTCAAGAAAGAGTTGAACCAGTAAAGCAAGGCAAGTTAGACATCTTTTTAGCCACTTGCAGAGTGACACTGGATATCCTTGTAGCTCCTGCTGAGGTCAAAACTCCACACTCCTGCAAGAGAACCCACTGCACTCGTACAAGGTCCACAGCTCATGCTGCTCTTAGTCACTTGACAATGGGAATTGGTATTTCTGTCTATGGCTGCTAAGGAACATAGGCTGCTCTTTAGGTGGCCTCTGTGAGCCTTGCTTACATCATTTAGTATCTATATAAAGCAGTCCTAGAATTAGAAATACTGGAATGACTTTCATGGGCTGTGAACACATGAGGTTTAAGAATTTTGTGAGGAAACAGAGCACTGCTTTTGTACACACTGGTCTGGAGTACGAATCTTCTTTATGGGGTATTTATTTGGCTGCACATCTGCACTGATCAGCCCTGATGCCCACCCCCCTTTCATCTTTTGATTGATCTATTAGGTTTGGAGTATTTTTAAACTGTTTTGGAGAATCAAGTTTTGTGACTTCCAAGACCCTCTCTTCAAGTCCCATGTTTTGCAACCAGCAGAACACACGTCTAGATAATGTTGACTGAAAAAAGTAATTTTCCCATTAAATGGTGTTTGCTGACTAAAAGTAAGCTGTTAGTGATTCAGCCAAGATGCTGAGCAGCCTAATCTGTTAGTTATGCTTTCAGTGCTTTGCATTTAAAAACCAAAATAGTCCAGGTGTTTCTACTCTAAATAGATGCTAACAGCCTTGTCAGCCAGCAATGAATCTCAAGGGTGCTTTACTCTGATGTTATTGGATTTTTCTCAACTGGCAGTAAAATTGAGGACTTTCTGGTGAAATAGACTGGGGCCATTATTTTGAAAGCTTATTGAAACAGACAGCCACAAAGGACTGTTTCCCACAGACATTTGAATTGTTTATCTTGAATAGTTCGGAGGAAACTATTAAGCTCAGTAGAGTTTTTACACTGCTGGCCACAGTGTGATCATGAACTCTGGGAATAATCAGTGACAATTGCCTTGCCAAAATATGTTTTGACATTTGAACTGCTTCATTGCTTGAACTTCTCTCTTCTTTGTCTCACAGGTGATGGAATCAACCTGAGAGTGATCTCTGGGAAAGTGCAGTTCAGATGAAACAGCTGCTGAGAGCACAATTAACCCAATGCTTTTGGTCAAGGTTACATTTGTTACAGAGTTGTGAGCACAATGAAAAATCATTTCTTCATATAGGTCTCAAGCAAGGCACCTTGAGGAAGCTAGAAAACCCAGGTGATGACTTACAGCAATCCATGCTTCAGCACAGAAGGGGGAAGCACTGGAAAAGACACATCGCATCACAACCCATGCTGATAGACAAGCAAGAAGTTATTTGCCCAAGTAGAGGGTTACTTCCAAGAGTGTTAGTAACAAGTAGCTAAGTACAAGCTGATAAAGTTCTGCTCTCTCAGGAGCCTGTGGGAAATCTTGAACTTGGATTTGTAGTTTCTGGTTCTGGGTGGACTGAATTGTGAATTGCAGCAATTACTGTCTTAACTATAAAACCTGTCATGGTGAGACTTTTCCATATTTGACAGAACAACAAGTATCTTTTGAAGTAGGAACTCTTGAATTATAGTTTTCCATTGATGCATGCTGAGAAGAAATTACAGCAGAAGAAACGGCAAAATCCTTCACACTTACAGTTGAGCTGAGTACTACTAAAATTACTATAGAGATGCAAAACATTGCTTCCTTCAGAAAGATAAAAACATTTCGTTTACCAGCTCTGCAAGGTCACCAACAGGTCATACTGTCCAATACTGGCACAAAAACTGCAACAATCAATTTTCAGCACAGCACATAAAAGAGGTGCTCTAAGTACATGCTGATTTCAAGGAGTGCAATTTGAATATTAGCCTCTGTATACCTTCTCTGGATTTGAACATAAAATAGTGGTGTTTGTTATGAGCTATATAGCAGAAGAACACATATGATCTTTCACACGTAGAACATACTCCAACATACTTAGAGGTCTTTAAAAAAAAGCAATCTATTTATTTCCAACCCTAAGTATTTTGATAATGAAAAATTTATCCATGAAAGCTGATGCACTTTGCAAAAAGTATTTAATTCTAGTAAATAATAAAAACATGGAAAGAAATGTTTTAAAGTCCTAAAAGACATAGTTTTTGACATTTCTAAAAACCAGAATTCAGCTATTTTATGTTTCAAAGAGTTGTTCCTTCTATAAGTCAGACTATAATTACAACTTACTCAGGAAAAGGTAAAAAGGTTAAGCATGACATAAGGTAACAGCTTTTTGATCCTAGCTCATTTTTTTTCCTGCCTCTCAGTTCTGGAAACCCTTATGCATCTCTGCCTCCAATATGAGAAAAAGAAGAAAAAAAAAGAAAATTTCCCTCTTTAAGACATGGTCTGTTCTGCTTTCCTAAATGTCACTGTGGAAATGCTTACCCTACACCAGTCTGTATCCAAGGATGGTTTAAGAACCATTTTCTGCTTGCAGCAGTGACTCTGCTCCTATAATTCATCCCTTCCTCTATTCACGTTCCCAATCAAGACAAGCTTCTGCCACACCTCCTGGATTTCCCATAGCCTTAACTTACATTTGATTTATTTCCTTCTGGCTTACAAAGCATCCAGTGCTTTATAACTACTCTCAGCTTTAATGAGAGTCAGTCTATGTGCTTTCTAGCTGATGGCTGGCAGGGTAAGCACAAAGCACATGTTGAAGGAGAAGATGAAGAAGAAGATGAAGTAAAAACTTGCTGTGTACCAGGGACACCAAATCAAAGTAAGGCCACATTTACTGCTCTGTCTTGGCTAACAACACTTTCTCCTTGAGTTTTCCCCAGAATAATTCATCAGCTTCTTGCTTTGCTAATGTGTTTATAGATACTACATAGAGCTGAGTCATCCATGGTCCCACTGCTAATCTTGAGGATTACTCATGGGTTTTGAAATCAACAACAGAAGATTCTCTTATGTATCACTAACTTCTCCTTAACACATTAAGCAATTAACAGTCATCTAATTAGGCCCCAAACCACAGTGGATTCACAGCCATCAATGATCAGAGCAAATGAAATCAGATCTCTTCTTTGCTTGCTGAAGGCATGTACACCTCACTGCAGGCACACCTCTGCACGCCTGAATTATCACGGGGTGTACATTTCTAAGCCACATTTTATTTTTTATTAATATCTAGTCGAGGTTAACAAAGGAAGATTGTCAGGTAAGTGCTAAAAAGAACAGAGAAAGACTTTATGAAAAGGCAGCTAACAGAATGTCCTGAATTAAGCCTCTTCACCCTATATTCAGTATTCACCTTTACTGTTTTTACTGGAATCTTAATATATGAAAGCATACAAAATTAACATCTTTCAGTTTTATTGGAGACTGCATATGTTATGCTTAAGCAGTCCAGAAAAAATATCTGTTTTGAGGGTACCCTTTCTTTCCTAATCACAGATAATTCAGCTTATTTGGTAAAAGATGGGGACTCTCTATTTCTGAATTTGATTCTATTTTTTTCCCTGTGACATTTTAAATGGGCCTCAGCAAGTGATTTGAACATTATGTGCCTTAACTTACTGCATCCATAGAACGAATACCAGATACTGTCAATAGTGTTCCACCAACACACTACTTGGACATGCTGTAGACATTAATCAGGTTATGAAGCTGTAAAGCACTCTTCAGTTCAGGCTACAGCAGATCTTCATGAGCACTGAAAGTGTGAATCCAGATTTTGTACAAATTTTGTTTACAAGAAACTCCAAAGTAAAAATTGACATCAGCTAGTAGCCAGTTGAAGCTAGTTCAGACAGCAAGTTATGAAATTTGGTAACAACTCGTTTGTCTTATATCCTATACTGTTTTCTGCTAGTAGAGAGGGAAGCAGTACACTCAGAAGTGAAAAAAATATATAAAAAAACCAAAATAAAAATGGGTTAAGGCTTCACCTTCAGCCCTGGAAACTCCCACCCACAACCAGCTGTCTCAGTTTTAGACACCAAGAAACAGTCAGGAGAGTAGCCACTTCTCACACATTCCTGTTGCAAAAGAAGTGCCATCAGAGCACAGTCACCAGACAATCACAACGTTGCTGGCAGCGATCACAGAACAGGTAAGGTTGGAAGGGACCACATCACTACTCAGAGCTGGTAAGGAAGCCAAACAGAAGTCTGGCAACACAGTAAACTTAGCACTTCCAGACATACACAATATTACTTCTTGCAAGTTCTTCAAGCCTTCCATTTCTCCTCTGTAGAGCAACTGTTCCAAGTAAATGCAGAAACATGCGGCTCTTTACATATATTTAATTTACCTGCTGTTAGCTCTTAATGACTTCCTAATAGCCCCACCTTGGAAGTCACAGGCACACTGATGAGAAAGTAAATAAGCTCAGTAAACACAAACATGTACCATAATATTCAAAGAAAAAGCACAGCCTATTTTATGGATTAGTGAAACTTACACATAGACAAAATCCCAAACTCCCAAGAGCTGGAATATATTTTAATGCTTTTTTATTTGAATTAAATAATGAATTTTTTTTTTCTTTAAAAATAAAAATCAGCTCCTATTCCCAGCAGGTATTTCTACAATATTTTAAATCTAGGAGGATGTTTCTATAATAGTACTATCTATTTAGAGCCAGACATCTGACAGAAAACAAAAGCACTATCTCCATAAGGTTTTCCAATGACTGTTTCTGAAAATAAAAGACATCTCTTCTGAAAGTGAAGATTATCAATATGGTAGCATAAACAGCAGATTTTTTAAATATAGTTACATGAAGAATGATTTTTAATACTTATTTTCACATTTTTCTTCCCAAGCCTCATACCTTTAGAACTTCCCTTACCCAAAGGTACAAACATCCATCAGAGAAAAAAACTTCTGAGTCAGACTTCACTTAAAATTTATTATCTTCCAACAGATTTTGGAATGTGTTTGAAATCATAATATAGCTGTCAAATTTGAAATAAATTATTTGGTTAGAAGGAAGTGGAAAGAAGTGATGGATTCAACCAAATTAGTAAAATGTTGTTCTCTTTTAGTGTCTGACAGAAATGTGCATTTTTTGTGAAGTATATTTCTGACTTTGGGAGAAGATACAGTGTTCTTGATCCTAATTAGGACTTTTTTTTCATTCAAACTTTTGGGATATTTTTATGTATACTCTTCAAAGCATCTTTTTTTTTTTTTTTAAATGAGATCTCAAGCCTTTAGACATCCAAGACAGCCCAATTTTTTATCACAGGAAGTTACTGGTATATACCCCAAATTGGAATGAAGACTATATACAAGGGGACTTCTACATCTAGAGGATTTCTTCAGTGTGACTAAGATTTCACCCTTCCAGAAATTCACTTTTTCATAACTGAAATCTGCTGTCTTCATAATGATCACTCACTGTTTTTTATTCAACTTATTAAAAGTCGTAATACCAAAAATGATACCTATAGTCCATGAGCAAAAACTTTTTCATTATCAACAAGAAAAAATTGGGAAGAAGGAATCTTTTTTGAGCTTACATATTAGCTAAAATTTTCAAACTACTGAAGAAGCAATGATATTTTAGTAAAAAAATCACACTTATTGGTGAACATCTCCAGAAATCACTCCAAGGATAAAAACACACAAGGGAGGGGGGGGGGAGGGGGGGGAATGTAATTAAATTAGATTCACTATAAAAAGTATGAGTGGTAATATGAGATTAAGTATTCCATACAGCAATCAAATGAAGCAGCCACATCAGGGTATTGCTGCTAGTCACCAAAAGTATTACATACCTGAACTCTAAATTGAAAAATCCTGAGGAGGTCAGCCTTGTCCAAGCAGAAATGCTTCTGGGTCTGAGTAGAAGGACTTCAGAGTCTAGAAGATTGAGGGGATTAGGAGTGTAAGTGTGTGCATTATGAAGCAGAAGATGCGGAGAGGTTCTTCAAATTGCAGTTTGGGATTTGAAAGCTAAATGTTTGCTTGCCTAAATGTCTTGCCTAAAATGCTTGCCTGAAAAGCTTGCCTAAAGCCCTCTTTGGGAGACCCATACACTTAATTTTTTAATATTTCAAATTAAACTTTCAGGTTTTTATTTTCTACCACAATGCAGAAATACCAGAGTTTCTTGCATTCTTCACACACTGTGAATGAAAACATTAGGACTGCAAGATGATCCAGACACAGCTACAACCTGCCCTGTGTAAGGACTGAAGATGAAATAATTCATCCTGTAGCAGCTCCAGCCTTCCAAGCATCTGAAGACTTAGACACTTTAATGTGTGATAATGCATAAGTAATCCTGTGTGCAGTAAATATGATGGTCACTCTGAGCAGACGTTTAACACCCTACAAAATATTTGAAAAAGGCCCCAAAAGTGGTGAACCCCAGAGAAATTAGGCATAATTTACATTTACCATTGAGAAAAACAGTGGTCTTTCTGACAAAATAATTCCTATACACTTACTTAGATACTCAAGTATGAAATACGTATGTTCTTCTACATCCTTCACATGTTGAGGTTGTTTCAGAACAGATTAATTGATGTGGAAGCCTGACACCAAGAAGCATATTGTAGTAGTTCTGTAAACCACAGGAGAGAGGTTTGCAGCCTGGGCCCTAAGCAGATACAAATAACAAATCAGCTACAATTCCTGAATTTACTGGACAGACACTGAACAGCCTGAAAAGCTGAAAAGTTACTGAAAAGCCACACAACGTAAATGAACAGAAACCCCCAATATTTAGTCAACTTTAACAACACATTTATGCATATCTCTGACATGTAAAATAGGGAGATATTAAATATGAACAGAGGAAACAATATATTTCCTTTTTGACCTAGTAGCAGTAAAAAAATCTTTATTCAGCATAGATGAAAAGATTAACTTTTTCACTCCTCTGTCTAGGGTACTACAGTCTAGGTTTATAATTACTTCTGTCTTACTTATTTAGGACTCTGCAGTATGCTTGAAGTTTCACATCCTTTCAACTGTCCATAATCAAATATATCACCTTTGATATGCTCATTTTCATAAAATTATTGCCACATTTTCCTTTTGGAATACTAACCAGAAAGAGATTTTTCGTGGTTTTTGTTAGTTCTCTCTTAATAATTTATAAAAATACTTCAGAATATTACTAATAAAATCCAATTATTACTTATGCAAGTACCAGTTTGGGGGTTTTTCCCCTCATTTTAAATGTATTTGCCAAACTTAATTATATCCACTGGTTTGCTGTGAGTGATCTGGCAACAACCCCAGAAATACTTTTCACCTGTTGGACATACAGCCATGCATATGTTGGTTTGCAGACTGCTTGAATATATAGGTCACAGCTATGGGAATACAAGCAACCCTTTTTTCTGAGCACAGAAATTGCTCCCAGAGCCTCCTTTGTGGTTCCTGCACAGTCATCGTTGCACCCTCACTGCTGCTGCTGGGTCCAGCATTGCCATCTCCTACTTCGGGTGAGCCATTCTGCGGCACTTAGCTGTCACTTTCTACTTGTGTGTGGTTGCTCGAAAGATCACACTCGTGCAAATTCAAAGACCAGTATACTCATAACTAACTGAGAACAACGCCCTTAATGAGTGTAATTAGATGGTCAGTGCCGACACAAACACAAACACAGGGTACTTCACTTCATCCATTGATTTTTGGACTGGGGTACTGCACCGGTTCTGTCAGTTTATTTCATAGGAGGCATGTGAAAAAAGATGTTTGCAAGTTTTCAGAAAGTTTTTCACTTCTAACACTTCCACTGACCATGTGGATCTTTGTGGTCCATGGATTTTTGTGAGTTAGCAGGTGGCAATTAAACAATTCTTTATGGGAGATATAACTGATGTATATCAGGGACTGAAATGATTCATGCCTTAAACATTGTTATGAAGTTTTGTCCATTATAGCAAAAACTGTATAAAGAAGGTACAACCACAGAAACCTCCTTAAAAAACTTTGGACTGTAGGTCAAACTGCTGAGATTAGATAAAGAGAAAACCATTCTTCAGTCGCCTCAAACAAACAAAGCTGAGGGAAAGAATGCATCCACAAGAAAGCCAAACAAAGCAGAAATTCTTCCCTATCTAGGTTTGGGGAGGGGAGACCACAGTCCACAGAAGCAGGTTTCCACAGCCTCCCCCCTAAATGAGGGGGGAGGAGGTTTCGGGTGAAAGCTCTGGTTAAAATATTGAACACTCATCCTCTCCTACACAAACTGGCCCAGCTGTGGAACCCCCAACCCCACAGGCCACTTCCACAGGACATTCACGTGAGCGGCAACTGAGGGGGAGTCATAATCTATCAAAGACCCCTTGAAGTGTCCCCCAGAGTCATTCCTGAAGCCTTGCACCACAGAACTGCCTGTGATGCAACAAACCTGGAGTCTGTTTTAAGAGACAATGGCAAACTCCCTCCCCCCTTCCCAGGGAGGTGCCTGGGTTTTCCTACCTAGCCTGAGCATGTATTAACCCATTGGATTCTATGCTTTTTGGGGGGACCTTCACCACCAAGAAGACCAGCTGGAGAGGATTAACAGAACATCATTGGGATCCACAGAGTGGTGATATTTTCTTTATTTTGTCTCTGTCACTCTCTTTCTGTCCCTCCCCACTTATTTTCTATTTCTTTCTCTTCTTTCTCCTTTTTTTTCTCTTTCTTTCTCTCATATTTACTATCAAATAAAATGTATACTATTGTCACTGGCATACGGTCTCATTTGCACCTTAATTCAGGCAGAGGCATTTAAAAGAACTTTAATAACCAGATCATGTCATTTAATTGGCACTGTGAGGAGGATAATGTTCTCTGACCCAAACTGTCTTTGGCAATAGCACGGCCTCCTCTAAGAGGATTATTTCCTGTGGTTTCCTTCTGCAGGGACCCAGCAATTCCTAGGAATTCTGACACAGCCTTTTATGAGGGCATTGTGGAAGTTGAGGTCTCTTCTGCTGTGGGGACCCAAACTCTTGAGAATTCTGATGCAACCTTCTCTGAGGAAATTGTGGAGATTATGGTCAACTCCTAGGGATTTTGACACAGCCTTTTTTGAGAGGGTTGTGGAGGTTGAGGTCTCTTCCATGGGGACCTGAACTCTTGGGAATTCTGATGCAGCTTTCTCTGAGGAAATTGTGGAGGTGATAGTCTGCTCCTAGGAATTTCGATGCAGCCTTCTCTGAAGGTGTTGTGGAGGTTGAGGTCTCTTCCGTAAGGGACCCAAACTCTTGGAAATTCTGATGCAACTTTCTCTGAGGAAGTTGGGGAGATTAGTTAAATTGATTTGGGGGTTGATTTGGGAGTTTATTTAGGGTTTAAAGAGCCAGAATTGGCAGGTTCAAGTCCTGAAGCCAATTCTGCTGCTCCTATCTTGTGAGGACCCCCCTGCCCTCAACAGTCTGTGGTTTGTTGTAGAGAATTAAAATTGGCAGGTTCAAATCCTGAGGCCAATTCTGCAGCTGCTGCCTTGTGGGGATGGTGTTGTCCCTATGAACCCTTAACTTTAAGGGAAAATGCCTGTCCTGGGGGGCCTATACAAAGAAAATGTTTCGTTGTCCTTCCTTGGTTAATTTGTTAGTCGCCTCTCTACCCCTGGGGCGGACTTGGTACAAAAAATTGGGAGAGAGCAATTGGTTACTAAAAAGATGACTGATTACTGAAAGCCTTTTTTGGTTAAAAAAGGCTTTAGACAGTGAGATTGCTTGCTGCCAAACTTGATCATATCCAAATGTAAAATCACTGGAACAAAAGGAGCAAACTTATAAGGTGAAATACTCCAGGGTGAAAAGCAAAAGCCTACTAAAACCCTGGGAAAAAAAAGCAACTCAAATGCCTAATTCACAGACTGCAACTCTTGCAATGCTTTTTAAAAGCAGTCTCACTACCTCTGCTGAAAAATCAATTGTAGGAAACCCCACTGAAAACCTGTGGGAAACAACAAAAGAACTTTAATAACTGGATCATGACAACGTGCCTGCTAGGATACCTCATACACAGTATAAAAGGTCCAAATCTGTCAACTGAAAAGGTGCTCTAATTTTGTGCTAAGAAATGAACAGCCTAACTTCCCTTCTCAGTGTGCAAATGACAAACCCAACTGACATAGTTTTAGAAAAGCATAAAATAAACTACATACAATAGAATTGTACATTAAGGGCTATTTATTCCTTCACATCTAAGAAATCCTCTGCCCTACAATCAGTGTTATTTCTTGATGCTAACAGAAATTGCTGCTAAATACGGTTTTTGATTGCCAGATTTGTCTGGTGTAGTAGATGTCTTCAAGCTTTATATTTGTTGCCATATTGACTAATACATACTCAGTACTAAGAAAGCTGTTTGGTACCTCAGATTAATTTTTTTTTAAAAAATAGATAAAGCATCCAGCAGAAACCAGGTGATAAGTGGACCAATTGAAATGAAGCAGTGAACGCTATCAGCAAACTGTTGTATGTTTGATAAAATGGCTGGACTGGAAATATAATTGAAAACTCAAAAAATATAACTGCTCATGAAATTCCTCAGCAGTTTTCTCCCAATGAAATATATGAAACACATGAAACACAGTAGGAAGCAAATATTAAACTTCAGACATAACTGAACCATTCCAGTGTGCTGTGGAATCTCAACCCAGACTCTCAGGTAACCCCTCTGTACAGTGAGCAGTGTAATCACTGTGTATTTCACAGCTCTGAAGTAGTCAAAATGTCCTTGAAGCTTTCCCAAAAATGCTAAGCCTGCTTCAGTGTTTGTAAGAGTCATTAAGAGACACAAGGTAATCGATACATAATCCCCTTCCTTTGAGATATTCAAAAGCCTTCTGGACATTGTCCTGGAAGCCTTCTGGATGTGACTCTGCTTGAGCACAGGGCTGGACCAGTTGACCTCCAGAGGTCCCTTCCAATTTTTGATACTTAGGGAAATTTAACATTACAAATAATTTGTACTACTTGATGCAATAGCTCAGCTTATCTGAGAACTTTTCATATTGAAGGTAAGGAATGCATCAACATGACATATTTTCACAGTGAACTGACAACTTCTTTAAAATGTTAACAAAAAAGTTAGAAGACAAACATATTTTATGAAATAATAATTATTAAGCAGCACTGGTGTAACATGGCCACTGTAATTGTCTGTAAAATAGCTGTGGTTTGCTATTTTTCTGTATCTTGGCAGAAACTATAATTCATTTAACAAAAATTATCAGCTTTTATGAATCAATAGTTTAAAAGAATGAGTAAATCTCTCAAGAAAGCATCTAGGACAGAGTCACTATTCCTCACAGAAGAAAAACGTGTCTGTTAGAATTGAGGAGGGTGTACCTTTTTATCTATACTTCTACATTTGTACAAACTAAAACCTAACACCTGAATCTGCTTCACATCAGACATCTTTCTGGTCCTCTTTTGGATCCTCTTTCATCCATCTGTTTTCATTTCAGGATCAAAATACTGTGCTCTTTAAGGTCAATAATACCTCTTAATACCTCTTGGGTCAGAAATTCCATCCAAGTTGTATAAACTAAAAATAAAAATTGTCCAAGGAGCAGCAATTGCAGATTTTACTGAGTTAAACCTACTGAAAGACATTGAGTAATAATGTCTCACATGACAGTATGTGAGACATTAATAATCAATGACTAAAGCAAATGCAGAGCAGACACTCGTGAAAAGTGCTTAATATAATAGATAAAATAGCAAATATTAGCAATTATTCAGGACTTTTGAAGGAAGGAAAAGGATTTATATTTATTTTTGCCAGTCTGTGAGCTTCCAAATAATTCAAAGTGAAAGGTTTAAAAGATTTTTATATTTCTTTCCAAACCTTTATAAGAGTCAAGTACCACTAAAGCTCATGAAATATTAATGTCTTAATTTTAAATCTGTTTCCATTTGTAATAGAGTTATATAATATATCCAACTGGTGAGGATATATTTAAAATTACAATTCTTTTTACATGAGAGGAAACACTCTGAGGATGAAAAAAATACCTTACAAGGAAAGAGGGTGAGCAGGAGAGATGTCCTTCTCCAACCCTGGCACTCCTGAAAATGTTAGCAAGGTCTCCTTTCTCACCTCTGCTGGAACTCAGCTGATTCTCCAAGTCATGATTTTCAATGCTTCCCAACATCACTGAGTTATTTCCTATACTTCCAATCTTGCACGCTGTGGTTCAGGTTAATTTGCATAAACCATTTCCATTTTTAGGACATATTTATAAAGTCATTTACATAGCTGACAACTGCATTTCAGTGAAAGATTCAGAGCGTGGCTTCTGGTTTCCTGTTAATTGAGGTTAGAAAGGCATTACTGATATAAAAATAATAATGATACCCTGCAACTCAGTACAAACTTACTATTAATTCAGCTGTGGAAAGAAAACAATCTTTTTAAACTCATTAAATGTAATTTAAAATCCTTGTTAGTATTCCATTAAATAAAATCTTAACTGTCAGTGCATTATGGTCTCCCAGAAAGAGGTTTAATTGTTTTGCTGATCGTTCACAGTATTGTGTAAACAGTTTTATTTGACTTCAAGGTAACTCCAGAGTTTTAGAAAAAATAAGCTCTTAAATGATTGAAGGCAGAGAGTTGAATTATTTTAAGAGCTTTGGCTAAATTGATTACTATCAAAGTTCATATAAGAGATTCCTGAAAACCAGTTTTGTACAACACAGTTCACCTAAGAACATCAAAGTTAAGATGTAACAACTTAACTAATTAACCTCTCAGAAAAAAGTCACCCACAAAGCAACATACTCTCATTTTCAGCTGCCTACAATATTCACACCCCTTATGTCCAGCAAGGATTCAATACCTTTTGAGAATTCTACTGGGTAGGGACAGTTGAATATCTCAGCTCCCTTAAGACATGTCCTGCACAGCATAACCTCCTTACTTTTGCAATTGTATTGACCACGCACAAGGCTTTAAATAATTTCTACCCCTCCACATATTTTTTTTCCAGTCTAAGGAGGTCTCTCTCCCTTCTTCCCCATTGCTTCTCCAGCAGAGGAGTTTTATGCCAGGAGGGTATCTGTCTCCCAGTGACACTGCATTCAGTCCCTGAATCCATCTGAACACAAGTTTGCTGTCAAATTTGAAAAAGCTTCTGGCCTTATTGATGTTAAATTCCCACAAGTGTCCTGAAAACACTCGACTAGTGAAAAAAACCTTAATAACACACCAGTGCAAGGAAAGGTGTTTTGCAAGTTCTGAAGCTTTTTAGGCCACACAGTAAAACCAGAAGAGAAAGATTTTGTTGGCTTCATTGCTCACAGGAAAGCTTGGAGCTGACTACACATCAGGCAGCTCTTAAGGTCCCTCTCTTGCCCCTTCCTTCTCCCTCTGCTCCTTGTTTCTCTTGGGATCAGCACCGGGGCTGCTGCCTGACTTGGCCACAAGCAGAGACAACAGGGGTGCTCATCCCAGCTGCAACAGCAGGTGCCAATCCTCCAGGCTGATGCTAGAGAAGTTCAACCTGAAACAGCAGAGAAACATGCAGCTCTTCTGCCTTCAGTTCTCCACCTGTAGAAACCCCTGCACCTGTGAGCACATCAGGGTGCAAGGATCCTTCTGAATGCTGCTGGCTGCTTCCCTTCCTGCTGGCAGTGCCATAAGGGAGAGATGAATTTCCTCTTTGTGACAATCACTGGGTGGGGGATGCAGGGAAGGTCAGGAAAAAGCTTTGAAAAAATCAGTTCATAGTACACAATAGAAAAAATCTGCTTATTTTTAGCTGTTTTAATCTAAATTTTCAAAAGTTCTTATGAATCTCTTAAAGGGTAATTGATATCAAATATTTCTTTATAATTCCTAAAATGAGCCTTTGCTCCACAAATTATGCAATTCCTTGATCAGATTCTCATTACCAGTAAGTGCACACACAGAATTTGTATCTATTCCATAACAAAACATGACCTAGAACAGCCTCTCATGGAAGCTCTTTGTATACAGCTGTTTGGTGATATGTGCAAATAGGATTCTGCTAACTTGTCTGCACATTTTCTACTTTTTTCATCAAACTGGAAATTCCAGTGCAGCAGCATCAAAACAAAGCATATAGCTTCTTTTATCAAATTTACATTTTTCTAGCAAAAAAGACCCCCAACTTTATTATAAAGACTCATATATAAAATATATTTCATAGACTATGTTATATTAATGTATTTTAATTAAGTTTGCACTTCTATATCTTTTTCCCTCAAATGGCTTCCTTGTTGCTAAAATGTGATATAAATTTAATGCTCACAGTAACGTAACACACTACAGGAATCATTAGAGTTATAAGGCATCTAGGAGAGCTGTTGTGCCTTTCTACAAAGCATACAAGATGAACCATATCATCTGACTCTATTGTAATGCAAAAAAGGATCATTCCTCTCCCACTGACTGAGGAAGGAATCATGTCTCCCTATATAATCTACATGATAGATCAGGTCATTTGTTTCTACTGTAACAAATAGTGGACATTATTCTTTCACTGACTATGAATAAGACTTTTTTTTCCTAAGCCACATTTCAAGGCATTAGAGCATATTATTAAAAATGATTAAATAAACCTCTTAGCACCCTTGGTAAGAAATTAACATTTTAGTGACAGGCAAAAAGAGGAAAAAGGATTCTTTTGTCTCCATCCCAGAATTTATTTTCCAAGTTTAGAATCCAATCATCCTCCCTCTCCATCCTGCATATCACTTTCTAGGAATACTTTCTGAGCTGTCATCTGCACTTTGTGCTGCAGAGAAATGAGGAAATACTGCCCCTTCTCCAGGGAGCAGCATGTGAGCACACGCTGAGCCTCACTTCTCATGTACCACCCTGTTAGGAGGCACAAACACAGAATTAGAGCCAGAGCTGCTCTCCTGGCAGGTCACCAAGATTTTCTCTGGGACTTGGCCCGGGATATTTTGTGTTTCCTATGGTGAATAAAGACCATGAGTCATATCCAAGAGTGGTGCACTCAGTGCCACGTGCACACACACGTTGCACTTGCACACACAGAGCACTTGTTGGATATGTTAGACTTACATGAAATCAACAGCACACCAGCAGTGGTTCCAGTGCCTCCTGTCCAGTCTGACATTTGGCATAGGATGAACTGACAAGTATGTGCCAAGAGCCAGGTGCCTCAGACCTGCCTTTTTTTGCTGTATGGTTTTGCTCCTTTTTCTAGGCTTCTTTCTGATACTAATTTCTTAAGAACTGTAGTCTCTGGAAAAAACCTGAAGCAATTTGGAGAATGCATTTGAACAATGCATTTCTCAGGAAAATGGTGTAATTCTTAGGGCTGTCCTGTACAAGGATGAGAATTGGAATTGATGATCCTTGTGGGACCCTTGTAACTTGGGATATTCTGTGATTAATATACAGTCAGTCACATTGCAGTTGGTCACAATCTGTCAAGATACAGGAAACGGTGCTTTGTAAAACATTATCATGTGGCCAGAATCATCCCTACTTTTGCTGTGGTCTATGATCTATGCTGGCCTATGAGGGAGGAATGTGGTCTAAAGTTTATACTCCTGCCGCCACTGAGCAGGAAGCCATTAGAGGAACTTTTGACACCAGATCCATGATCATGTGTGCTGTCAGGAAATAGGGATTCTGGTTGGGGCACTGGTACACTTCATTTAGTAATTCCTAAAGCATAGCTTTTACATATAAATGGAATACATAACTTAAAAGACAGTCATATTGAATAACAACTTTTATTTTTAATGAATGAGGTTATCCTAGCAATCTCGTTTAAAGAAAAATTATCTTTTTAAATGAAGATTCATGAATATGAAATTCAGATATGCTGTCTACATTTTCTTTTACATCAGTGGAGTATATGGACATTCAGCATTACTCTAGTAAACTAGAGTTTTTATTTACTTCAGTCTTAGATCCCATGCCATAAAAAATGGATGTAATTTTGTTACTGATTTCATTAAAAGCTAGATAATGTACTCAGATTTTCAGTGGGTTAAAATAGCTTTTACTTAGAAGTGCATTAAGGCATCTTTGTGGAGAACAGTGTTACACTTTCTTCCCGTTTGCTACACTGCACCAAGCAAACAATACAAATACAGAAATTAAGTTTGTATTCCTGTGGCCCAGCGTAGTGCAGAGCCACAGGAATGCAGAAACACACGAGTAAGCTCTGAATGAGCCATGATGGAACAGGAAGTCACATCGTCCCATTAGCACTGTGCTCTTCCAGACCAGGTAATTAACCCAGCTGCTGCAGCCTGTGCAGCAGTCTAAGAAAATGTTCTTTATAAAGGTGCTTTGGATGGGCAATCTGCTTGTAATGGTCTTTCTGGAAAACAGGTGGCTTGCAAGAACTTTTGCAGATTTATGTTCAGGCATTAGCTTCTCTAACTAGTCATCAAATAAATTGGTTTGCACATGATCTGTTGACTCGTGAGAAAACTAAAGAGGGTTCTCTTAGGAAAGAAGTACGTGATGGTTTGGTTTTTTTCCTTTTAAGTAATAAGCGGCCAAGCACAAAGGTAGAACAAAGGTAGCTCCAACATCCAGGAATCTTGATTCACATTCTCAGTTTTGCCTTGCTGGACAAAGAAAGCAGCATGATGTCTGCTCCATTTGTCATGAAAATGTCCTGTAGGAAAATGCTCTGCAAGCCTGCAAAATAGCACTACCTTCACTGAAAGTTATTGTGCTCAAAGTCTCTGTTTTTAGTGAATTCTCTGTTTGACTGGTGAAAGCCTTTCCCACATATCTGAAAGGTCAAAATAAACATAACACAAATCATCAAATTACTATTTAATTGCATCTTACGAAGCATTGGGATTGTGTGCTCCATTCATCCCATACATTTGTTCTACTGAAATGAAAAATTACTTTGACTTCCACTTTTTATTTTAAATGTATTAGTCCTCCTCTTTAGACATTACAGTTATTAATGCTCAGGCTGCTACCATGGCTCTGAATTCTTATCACTCACTCAGCTGATATTATTACCCAGTCAAAGCTGACATCAGAAATGGTACCTTAATATTAGAGAAAGAAATCATGACTGGAATTATTCATAAATTACACAGCATACACTACTTGGGAGACAAAGAATCAGCAGAGACAGTTTTTAAATAAAAATTTATGGCCCAATCCAAAGTCAATACAAAATTTCTTCATGATTTCAGTAAATTTTGCCCTATGTAATGAAATTTAGGAGGGAGACCAGCAGTTGTGGCGATAACCTCTCTTCTCTCTTTTGATGTAATTTAGCAGCACTGACAAGAAATTTATAAAAATACAGCAGAGATTTCTGGGTGTGTTCCCTGCAGAATTAAACAGGAGCCAGAACAATTTATGATACTAAAAAGCAACTGAAGGAGAGAATACGAATAGTCATAGTATTTTGCAATTAGGTATATAATAATTATAATTAAATTACATTGTACATGAGCTAATATAAAGATCAATACTTCCCTAATATAACTTACAGCAAAGTGAGAAGAAAGATGCCTTCACTGTTAACAAATTTAGAAAGTGTTGTAAAGGTGAAAAAGACCATACTTTCTTACTAGATACTTTCTGCTGATGCAACTACAGATGCTGTTTCTCTTTCCCCCAGGTGGTTCTTCACTGCTGATGTGTGTCTGACAATCCAAGCTTCCTGTGGGACCTCTCCTGTGACTGTAAAATGGAGATGATACTGAAATCAGAAACAAGAAAATAGTGTGGAATGTGTTCTGCCACAACTTTTTACAAACACACATGGAAATTTTGCTCTAAGCATATTTACTGAGTTGTAAAATCTTAAGATAGGTTTGTGTGATTTTTCAACCTGTAATAATACACATATGCAAAGCTATGAGATAGGAAGTCATTATAGCTACAAAGTGTTAATGATCCTTTGAACCTGTGTTTGGAAAGGCTTAGGATAACTAGGCAGGGATAAATGTGATTACATACGTTCAAAGAAGCTCCTCTGATTCCCAGAAACATGGTTTTATAAAAGATTACAGGAGTTCTCAGAATCTTGTCCAGGTAGATATCTTCTTGGTTATCTTCCAAAAACAATAAAAGGCTACTTTGGCAGATATTTTATAACTGCCTTATTAAAATAGCACCATATTAAAAAAAAAAAAAAAAAAAGTACTTGAAATACAAAATGAGATTAAATGAGTCCAGACTTTATTCCAGAATGAAGGTGCCATCTATGATGGAAATGCTTTAAGACCAGAAACAGCCATGGTTCTCATTGGCAGCATTTAATGAAGTTTTGAATCACCATGATGGGTGACACCAACAGGTTTGTTGGTACTTTCAGTGATTTAGATATGGTCTCACCATTAAAGAATTTGAATGACGACTGCACATACTATTCCTCTGGTGACTTGGATGGTTAATTCTTTGGTGGACAAACTGGGTGGCAATGAGCAGCAGCCTCCTTCAGCCATTTAAAGTCTTATAGAAGGTGTGATTTTACACATTATCTGGTTTTCTTGATGGCATTATTTGGACAACACAATTAGGAAGAACAAGGCTGGTGACATCCCAAGCCCACTATCAGTTTTGTCAGCTTAACAACATGGGAGCAAATTCCTAAATGATCTTACTGGGTTTGTTGGAACAGAAGCATTTTGAGAACCCTCATTTACTAAATAGTCTTAGAACAAACCAAGAGATTAAGTGACAAGGATACTGATGAAAGATGCTGACATTACTCCTTTTTGAAGATGCTGAGGCTAATTAGAATAGTCTGTTGTCTAGTGCTGCTTCTATGTCATTAATGTTTTAGTTTTATTTAGAAATGTGAGCTGTTACTTAATTGCACAATGGATGAAGGCTTAATTAGCAAGTGGGTTTTTTTAATAATTGAAGCTTACTGCTTAACAAAACATTGATTGAAATATTTGATACTAAACACTATGCAATATCAGCTTTTCAACTTGCTAATGATGCTTGTGACTGTCAGGCTGTTTTCACAATCTATTATTGTTGAAAGTAGCAAGTTAATAATGAAGACTGTAAAACCCTGGTTTTTAAACATGTGAAAACACTGAAGTTGTTGTTACTTATTTAATAATTTGATAAAAATCATGTCATTATTATAACATGTTAGTAGGAGTCATGGGTTTTCACTTGTGTTGGAATATTGATTTTACAGGATTCTTTGAATCGTCTTCCGTGTGGGGCTTTTTTTTTTTTTTTCCTTTTTATTGCTTTTGCAGTGGAGTCATGGAGTAATCCACTAATAAAATCCATGGAGTGTTTGCTATGTAAATGTATTCATCAAGTTTAATTTGAGCCAGTAAAGAGAACCAAAATAATGGTAGCAATGATAGGACAGTTGGTAGGGCATGTGGAACGCTCCTCTTCTATAAAAGACATCTTTCTTGCTTTTTTAAACAGTAGTAATTGTTCACTAATATTTTGGGGAAAGGAGCCTGACATGCACATTGTCTCAGCAGGGTCTCTGACAATGACACACCTGTAGCAGGCTATTATTAAAAGACTGTAAAAGCATTAACAAGACAGGTAAGCTTGCAGGCTTTATTTATTTTTTTTTTTTTAACATGCTTTTTCTTCCTGTATGTTGTCACTGGTAAACAAAACATTGATGAGTCAGTCACTTAAAACCACTTGCTGACTACTCATTCAGGCTTCCTGGCAGGAAGAGCTGCAGATGCTATGGAGCAGCTGCAGCCACACCTGCTCCCTAACCCTGCACAGCTGGTTTGCAAGGCAGAGGAGCTCAGGGCTCCGTGTAGGGAGCTGCCAGGGAATGGGCCAGAAAGCCAACAGGAGGGCAGTTAATCACCTCAACAGAAAAACTGTATTTATTTCACAGACTCTCTCTGAGAAATAATTAACATGAATACAAGTTGTTCCATGGGAGTGTAATGTAAACATAGTGAATATTAATGACACCCAGCTGACCTCTGTGTCCAGCCTCTGCTGTGAGATGGAATCACAATTGCCTTATTGTAATGCCAGGAGATCTATAGAATTAAATCTCCTATGAGGTACTTCCAGTGTATGAAAAAAAACATAAATTCAGTATGACTGAAATGGATTTGAAACATTATTCACGTCAGTACCATTTTCATGCTTTGCTGTAAGAAACTGTAGAATTAAATGTGCTATTTATAGATTGCTTGGAGACTCAAGATGTTATTTCACAACATCATAAGGAGATTATATATCTGAACACTCTGGGTTGTGAACATCTTACATGTGGTTAAATGGGATTTTATTTTACAGAAAATATAAGCAAAAAAGAAAAATGAGCCCCTTAACATGAGTTATAACTACAATCCTTGTAGAGATTTATACACTTTACCTAGTTATGTGCAAATCCATATTTACTGAAAAAGGGAAGATGGGTCATGTGGGAAAGAAAAGGATGACATATAATATGCAAATACTATAAAGACCAATCTTTTCATATCACAATGCCACCAAATGCAATAATTTACTTGGATGGTGTACAAAGACAAAAATGTAAATAAAATTGCACCTAACAATGAGAGAGAGTCAGGTCAGTTATGAAAAGGCACTTCCTACTGCTTCCTAAAACTTCAGTTTAAATCTCTGATGACTCAGTTGTTGTACAGATTGTCACATTAGGCCCTCTTCAAAAATCGTGATGATGAGGACATTGCTCCTGAGAGAGCCCTAGTTCAAGTCTGAAGAACTCAGGAAGAAGGTTTTCTCAGAATCCATTCATTTTCTGTGAATTTTGCAACATCTAAATTTTGGTGCTTTAAGCATGTAATCCTTTAAGAGACATCTTTGCCCCAGCAAGGTAAGAAATGGGCATCTGTGAACTTCAGATGTTTTGCCTACCTCAAAGAACTAAATATTTGAGCTTTAATCTGATGATAGCACTTTTCCCTTCTTTGAAACAACTGATGCATTTCCCTGAACTGCTGTAAATCAAGTCTCAGGTTATCAATAATGGCAGCTTGCAAATTCATGTAAGAATTGCTGAGCTCCAGACAGAATCCTGTGGAGATTAGCTTAACAGTGAGCACTAAAGGGGACAGCTCTGCAGCTCATTTCTTCTCCTTGGCCTTCTCTTCTGTTTTGGATGTGCAAATAATGCTGTACTTGAAATTTTGGATGAACTCCTCAAATTATCAAAAATGAAATAAAGAGCTGTTTTCTACACTAAGTAGAAAGTAAGTAACTTTACTCTTTGTAATGTTGTTTGAGACATCAGCACCCAGAGGTGACAGAGAAGTAAATAAACGAGCAGCTTCTCAGTGTCTGACCTGAAGCCGGACAGATACAAGACTAAGGTCTCAAATGCACTTTGACAAATGGAGAGAAAATAAATGCTGCAATTATTTGTGGGTTTATGCTCGGCAAAAAAAGAAACTTGGGGTGTCATACAGCAATTACACAGGAAGCCAGCAGGATGCCAGAAGGATGCCATGGGCCTTCTTATTGACCAGAAATATTTTATTCTTCCTTCCACAGCTCTGCCTGCCTAGGTGAAGACCCCGGCTGTACTGCAAGCTCACAGAAGAAGGAGCTGTGGTCTGTGCTTATGTACCTTGTACAATCAAGTGGGTGCTAGTCCAATACTGATGGTCCTAGTTCTTACAAGAACACAAATACCAAAGCAATTAATGATAAGGCAGCTTGTTGTAATTGGAAAAGCCAATGCAGCTCCTCTAGTCCAGTGCACACCACACCTGAAATAGCAAACTCTGAATGGACTCCAGGGTGTTTGCTTTACATTGGAGTGCTGATAAATCCTTCTGGCATCATCCTGCCAAATAAATTCAATTCAGTGGTATAGAGTGAGTCACATCTTTCATATAAGCAGACAAATCTCATTTGAGCTAAAGCATTGCAAGGGGTTAAAGAATGAAGGGGAAATTATAATTGCAAACAAAATTTAAATCGTTCAGTAATAATGTAATCTTCAAATTTCCAGTCCAAGGTGCTGTGTGCTGCAGTGGCATGCCTGTTACTTCTAAACAAACGGTGGAGGAAAAAAAAATAAGCGAAAAGCTCCACTCAGCACTGAACGTTAGTTTTTTTTGGCCGTCAGTTACGGCCCTGTGCCGGGACTACAGCCCCCAGCAGCCCCCGCGCGGCCCCGTCGCGCCCCGGGCGCGCACCCAGCGGGCCGCGGGCGCNGAGGGGAGCTGTGCCCGTGGGTGCGGCAGAGCTCGGGGGCTCTGGAGGGGATGGGCCTCACCCCTGCCTCTGCCTCTCCTTCTGGCCCAGCTGGATTTACGGAGCAGCACTAGGGTTTGTGGTTTATCACAGAATCATACGATTTGGTTTGGAAGTGACTTCTGAGACCATCTAGGTCCCTGTGCTGTGATACCTTCCTCTAGACCAGGTTGCTCAGAGCCCCATCCAGCCTGGCCTTGAACACTTCCGGGGATGGGGCATCCACAGCTTCTCTGGGCAGCCTCTGCCAGCGCCTCACCACCCTCGCAGTAAAGCATTATTTCCTAATATTGCATTTAAACCTACTGTCTTTCAATTTGAACCCATTCCCCTTGTCCTGTCACTACATGCTCTTGTAAATAGTCTTTCCCTATTTAGTTGTGCTGTTGTCTAGTTATTCTAACTTCCTGTTAGTTTTAGATGTGTTCCCATGGATGGGAGATTTGTTGCTCTTCAGTCAAGTCCTTTCCAAATTCAGAATTTTTTGGTTTTTTTTTTTTTTTTTTTAATTTTAGTACTTCTGTATGTTTTCCTGCCATATTTGGGGCGTAAGAAACCAAGAATCCCAACTATTGTAAATTTATGACAGATATAATCTGGTGCAAATTGAGAAATCCTTGCAGAGTTCCTGCTGAGTGTCTTAAGCAGCTGAGGCTTCATTTTTCAGTCAGCAGTCATGCTGATGACTATAAGGAAACTTTGAACTCCCACGTCATGTTCTACAGCCATGTGGGCGCTGTGACGGCGCTGTAAAGCTGAGGAGATGTGTAGTGTATGACTGAGTTCTGGGGCTTCCTCCTAGAAAACATTTAGGGCTGAACCAGGTGTGTCTGACACTACCCTGGATTTACTCCTACTCTTCAGATTTGTATTGTGCAGTAGTATTTTCATGAAATAAAACAAGTCTTGGGAAAGCTTCTTCGTGGATCAAGAGAGGTCGTAGGATTTTTATCATTAAGAAGTGGGCATTTGATAGTGCTTAGGTCTTCAGTCCTTTCCTTTGTCAGGCTGACAGCTTGCTCTTGGGTGTGTGAGCTGAGAGAGGTTGGACTGGAGGCCCCCCAGGTCAGTGTGCTGGTTCTGAAGAGGTGATGGATGTTTATGCAAGGAGTTCTGAAGAAAGAGCGTGCTTGCTTCTAGGCTGTCTCTGGCAAACAATGCCTTAAGGATCATCCTGAAACTGCTTTTTAAAAAAATCTTCTGGAAGGCTAAGCAGAACACTCAAACATCGGTTATCAGCTGCAGTAAAATACTCTGCTTTACATTTCAGCTGTCACTTCAGAACTATTTTTTATTTAATAGGCTGGAAATAGAAGCTGGGTACCAGCACCTCTGCAGTTGTCACCAGCTGCCTGGTACCTCTCTCTTAGCCTGCAATTATGTCAATGAGCAGTGTTGCAGGAGAGCCCATAGAACTGCCACGCTGAAGTTTCTGTGTTTCCCATGAAGAGTTGTAGCCAGGCTTCTTCCTTGTGCTTCCTGTGACATGAAAAGAAGCAGCTGTGTGTGTTGAAAAGCTTTGGGGCACTTGTTCATGTCTGCATTGTCACAGTCCATTTAAGAGACCCAGTTTCAGTGTTTTGGCATGAAGCTGTATGGTATATTAACTTATAATCAAAATCACGTGTCACTTGGTAGGAAGTACTGTAGTAAGATGCACTTGTAAAATCAGACACAGTGAGAACAGCCCTGACTCTAAATGATAACATTTTAGTCACATTTCTGTGTTAGGCATTGGTACTTTTAATTTAGGTCAGGGTAGAAAAGGCTTCTTGACTCACTGCGATGAAATAAAAACATACATTTCATTGCAGTCTACAACTTCCTCCTGAGGGGAAGAGGAGGGGCAGGCACTGATCTCTTCTCTGTGGTGACCAGTGACGGGACCCAAGGGAGTGGCCTGAAGTTGTGTCAGGGGAGGTTTAGGTTGGATATCAGTAAAAGGTTCATCACCCACAGGGTGGTTGGGCACTGGAACAGGCACGTCAGGGAAGTGGCCACAGCATCAAGCCTGGCAGAGTTCAAGAAGCATTTGGACAACACTGTCAGGCACACAGTGTGACTCTTGAAGATGATCCTGTGCAGAGCCAGGAGCTGGACTTGGATGATCCTTGTGGGTCCCTTCCAACTCAGAAGATTTTGTAATTCAGTTTTCCTGAAGATCTGTCATTAGCTTAACTTACAGGGTGACAATTGACAAGTACAAATGAAAAAAATCTTCATTATTAGATCTAAAGAATGACTTAATGCGTAAATATAAAATGATATCATCAAAATAGCATGTATGCCAAGCACACAATGAAGCTTTCTGAGATGGAGCTCCCAACGTGAATGTGGTTGGTGTCTCTTCTCTCCTTTTTTCCTCAAAAAGAAAAAATCCACCTAAACACAAAAATCATTAAAGTGTATTTAAAAGGCATTCAATTTTACTGTGCTATTCTGACTAGGCAAAAAAATATGTATATTTGAAAAATATTTTTTAATGTTATAACTGGATTATTAGTTCAATTAATCTAGTGGGGTCTTTATCATAAAGCTTATATTGGTTCTTTTTTATGAACTGAACCTGCTACATCTGGTTGCCTTTCTAAGTCTTGATCTCTCTTCATTGTTTTCAATTCTTAGATTTGAGATCTAAGACTGATTTTTGTCTTGACTGGACATGACTTTAATTCTCCTGTACCCATGCTGCTGTCCAGCTGCTGTCTGTAGGAGATGTTTATCAGAAGTTGGAGGAAGTGAAGGTGTGGGGCTGAACAGCTTTCATTCCCTTCTGCCTCGCATACTGTGCTGACTCAGTTGTCTGGATGACAGTCCTGAGGTTCCACCACCCAAAAAACACAGGCAGGAGCGAGAATAGAACTGCAGAATGGTGACTGAAACAGCAGTGCTCTGCTCAGAGGCCTGGCTTCTGCTCTAAGGTCTTGTTTGTAAAGAAACTCATGGGAGGATCATAGGATAGTTTCTCCTTTAAATGTGTGATTGAGTGATACTTGTCTTTGTTAGAGAATGGTCTCAACTTTCCTGTTCTCAGTTTGGTTTACCATTTGTAATGATCTCAGTGCTGCATTCCCGTCTCCATGTAATGCCTGAATTGATTTCCATAGCACTCATCTGAAAACATTACCAAGGGAAAAAAATTGTGGCCATTCCTCAGTTTCTCTTCTTTTATTTGTGTATTGAAGGGTAACTTCTGCCCTTTGGAAAAAGTCCCTGTTCCAGGAACATGCAGAACCCTTGCTCCAGTGGTGTTTTCTGTCTCTGACTCCTGACTGTTGTGTTTACAGGTGATGGAGCAGCTGCAGGGAGCTATGGCTATACCAACAGTGGTTACAGTGTTTATGAAGAAGAGAATGACAGGTTAACAGAAAGTCTGCGTACGAAAGTCAGTGCCATTAAATCGGTACGTGTTTAACTACATTTACATTAACACATTCCTTGAATTCAATTACCTGAATCAGGGAAGCAGTAGAATAGTTTAAAACAGAAATTTAGAACTGTGATGTGTTAACCTGGTTGGATGCCAGGTGACCACCAAAGCTGCTCTGTCACTCCTCAGGTGGAAGGATGAGGGAGGAACAGGTATGATAAAAGGTTCATACATCAAGATAAGGGCAGGGAGAGATCACTCACCAATTACCATTGTGGGCAAAACAGACTTGACTTAGGGAAATTAATTTATTGACAGTCAAATCCATAGGGTAATGAAAAACAAAGTCTTAAAACGCCTTGCCACTACCCTTCCCTTTTTCCTGGGCTCAACTTCACTCCCAATTTTCTCTACTTCCTACCCCTCAGCAGTACAGGGGAACGGGGAATGGGAGCTGCAGTCAAAAAGATATGTAATGTAAAACCAGCTCTTAGAAATAGCACGCTAATATCCTCTGAAGAAGAAGTTTGGTGTTCTGATGATTCTGATTCTTTTCAGAGATTGAGGTCTTCTTTCAAACAAGTCTGACTGAAAGACAGCTCCGAGATTAAAGTTGTGTGTGTTTCTTGTTCTTAAAAGCTTAAAGTTTTATAAAGTACATTCCAGTGAATTTTTAGGCCTGAACTCACTTGAAGTCTTACTGCTAATACTGTTTATTAAAATTGGTTTAGTCTGAAAGAGGAATTAAACAGGTTTAGAATAAGAATTTAAAACATGTTAAGGGAGTAAAAAAAAAAGCTTTGACCTTTGTTATCAAATTTCATTTCTTGTCTCCTCCTGTGGTATGTTACATTTCAAAATCTGTGTATGTCAGCAGTGCAGTTCATGGTGCCCCAAGGAGTTCTTTCTGTAGTTGCATGTTTTAGTGCAGTGTGATAATCTTGGCATATGGAATAGCCTTCCCCTAACCTTCCAAGAAGCCTCATGTAAAATCAGTTTCACTCTTGATTGAAATGCAGCAGTATGAGATAATGAGATTCAAGTTGTGGCATGTGTGAACAAATGGGTTTTGGCTAATCCGCAGCATTGGGTGCATTTCCCTCCATCCTAGGAGTCGAGCAGGTTGTTCAAGGCCAGTGTGCTGATAACGGAGGGAAAGCTGCTAAGAGTCAGGCTCAGTGCCACTTCTCCTGTTTAACTCCAGAGCTGCTTTAAGCCAAGGCTCTTCTGGCTGGCTCCCACCTTTGCAATGCTGCAGCTGTGTTGCAGCTCCAGCTCTGCCTGGTCTCGTACCTCCCTGGTTCCAACCCTAACCTGACTTCACTTTCTGGCTTGACCTGGGACCTGTCTTAGGCTGCTGCCCAGGCTGTTGCTGGCCCTGGTCACTGTCTCAGGACTGACTGTCCCTGGCCTGTGCAGCTTTCCTCCTTGTCCTGCAGTGCCCTTCTGTTCTGTGACACAAGGCAGGGAAGGCTACGCAAGTTCGCTGAAGAAAGTCCCATTTATAGCACAGCAGCAGCTTGTCAAAAGAGTTTGCTGGTTACAAGTGTCAACTCCACCAACACTGAGTCAAACCAATGCTCATGGTTCTCTCTGCTGTGTGCCAGCAATTTTGACAGTTCTTCCAGGAAATGGGTAATTGCTACTTCAGACTTGACTAGATCTTGAGTTTTTAAAAGTCCATGCAATAATTCAAGTAAGACATTATCTGGAAAAGGGGAAGAGGAGCATTGAGTACTTCCTCTGACACTTGAGATTCATCTAGCCAGATGAAAAATCTTTATTTCCTTAAGGGTTGTTGATAGAACACTGTGCATGATGTTTTGTTTCTTGAAAATATCAGGTATTGCTTTCACTGGGGAAATGCTGGTCATGTCATGAATTTTTGACTGGGTTCTCTAATCTATGTATAACTGATTTTTCATATAACTGATTACTTAATACTTCTTGTTTTACTTTGTTTGGGGTTTTTTTCATAGCTTTCCATTGAAATTGGAACAGAAGTTAAAAACCAGAATAAAATGTTATCAGAAATGGTAAGTGTTGAATATCTAGCTTCCTTTAAATATGCGCCACGATTAAGAAGTTAATAATGTAAAGCATCCTGTCTTTTAGTATGAACATTTGTATTAAAATGTTGACAGCTTATTGTTGACTGTAACATGAGACTAATTTGTCAACAGTATCAGTATTTCTGTTCAAAAAGATAAGGTATGCAAATACATTACTTTTAAGGCACAATCAATATCATTATGCTTCAGATATGAGTATTGGTTTTCAATTAGCAAATGTATAGTATCATTAAAAAGGCACTTCTATATTTAATTGTATTCAAGAATAGAAGAAGAAGCGAAAAATAAGGAAGTCAGAAATGCCTTTTTTGCTTACACTTTGCTTTGGCTTGGGGTAAAAACAGCGCTGGATAAACTGTGAAAAAAACTGTGAAAAAAAAAAGAAAAAAACCCTGAAAGTTTTTCATGGATAATTTTTGCCTCCAAAATAATTTTAGTTTTGGAAATTTTGAATAAACAAGGAAAACTACACTTAGTAAGCTGTAAGGGTATTTCTTTTCTCAGAGTGACATGTTTTTTGTTGTTTTTGTTTGTTTGTTTGTTTTCAAATGTAGGAGAATGATTTTGACTCTACGGGTGGACTTCTAGGTGCAACTATGGGCAGACTGAGAACACTCTCCAGAGGAAGCCAGACAAAGCTATTATGCTACATGATGCTCTTTTCATTATTTGTTTTTTTTGTCATATACTGGATTATTAAACTGAGGTGATGCATGTTACCTCTGGTTTACATTGTGTAATTTCAACTGTAGTCTTAGTTAATGAAGACATTAATCTAAAGTGGCACATTCTGTTGGTAAACCACAGTGAAATTGTTGTAAATTGCATTAACAATTAATGCGAAGTTATATATAGTTTTCTTAATGTATCAGAATTTTTCCATCATCCCCTGTTTTGGGGGGATAATTTGTAAATATGCAGAAACTGCTAGCATAGCGTGATAGATTTTTTTTTTAGGGGAAAATGGTTTTTAGAATTGATTGAAAAAATTCAAAGAACAATGGTTATTTGAATATGAAGTAATTGCAGAATTTCAAGGCTTTCTTTTTCATTCTGCTTTTCATTCTGGGCCATGCTCTAAATTAGAGCTCTAGTTTCAGGTATATAGTAATTTCCTAGGTTGCAAAAGCACGAAGAATGTGTGGATCTTTCTAATTAGGTCTTACCTGTGGATTTTTAAAAGGCTGGCCTGAAGCTAACAAGTGTAATAGTGGTACCCCCAAAAATTACTTTTGTGGTTAGATCTGATAGTGTTTAAGTAACTTAAACTGCATGTTCTGGGGAGAAGTTACTTAAAACTGGATTTTTATTTTTTAATTAAAATGTGACAGATCATGTTTACATATCTGCTCTTTTAAGCAAATGCCTTTCATCATTGGGACCAACCAATATGGACACAGTACAAATGTTTTCTTTATATTTAAAGTATTTAAAACTTAATGATTCCATTGAATCACTTGAACTTTTACCATTAGTATGTTTGCTTTTCAATTAGTGGTAGTCTCTAAATCTACAATGCATGATGTCTGAAATACAATGGCAGATATTTTGAATTTTATATTAAAGTATATTATGATGCATTTGTTGGAAGTGCAGTCACAGTAAGGTACTTTATTTTGAAGACTTAGCTTTGGCTCACCAGGTAGTTTCTAATCGTTGAGGCTATTATTACGTTGCTGAGTTTAACATTCAAAAAAAATTAAGTTTCCTAGATATTGAAATTATATCTACAATTTTGAAAAACTTTTCTAGAAATACTGTATAATGTGTTGCCATTAATAACCAATTATGAACTTACAAATAAAGTGTCCTGTAGTATTATCCTAGCTAGTGTTGTTTATATAAATTTTTTTCTACTGTAGAATACCAGTGTATTTTTTTGGAAATGGTGCTTTATTTAAGGGGCGATTTTTATTTTTATAATCACTAATACAGGCTGCCTCTTCCAGCTTAAGTGGCTGTTTTAGAAAGAGTTTGCCACACAGTGTTCATATTAACATGTTTATTTTTAATATTTTTCTTTAACAATTATACACAAAACATGGTATATCGCTGTTGAGTTCAGGCCTCTGAAAGCTTCAGATACACTAATACAGTTGTTTGTAGAATTCTGCAAATAAAAATCTAACACCACTACGATCACCAAAAATCCATGACAGAGTGTAGTACAAATTGATATGGATTTGGCAAAGATGACAGAGCTTATTTTGATTATTGCTTGCTAAAAGTGAAAGATAGGAAAGGTACCTGTAATTGTGAGGAAAGACGCTGGGTTTGATTCTGGCAGGGAATCATTTGTGCCATAATTGTTGATCTTGAAAGCAAAGCTATACTGAAATTAGATTAAGCTACATAGCTGTGTTCGTATGGAAATTCTGTTTCTTGTCAGTTTAGATGCTCCAAAGTGTAGATAAAGCTTGATAAAGAACACATTTTTTTCTGCGTGCTTAGCATGGGTCATTGGAAAACTTAAGTAACCCACTGAAAAAATGGAATGCAGGAGGCTGCAAGCTTTCAGAGTGCTTCATAACAAAAACTTGACACTGGAGAACACAGAATGGTAATGGTGAAAGACCTTGATGTGCATTTTGATGGCAAAATTACTGATCCATTTTCCACTTGAAGCGTATTGGCTGCTTGTCACCTTCAGTGTGCAGCACCAGTCATGCTCTTGCTTTCTTAATTTTCAAGGAAGAGTGGAGATGCGTCACTTTCTTGGAAGGATTTCCATGTATTTGCATATGATGGAAAGCATGGTTTCATCTGTGCCACCTCCTATTGACATCAATCTGAAGTCTCTGCAGAAATATAAAGGATAGATTTAAACATTTGCATGCTGTTGTGCTGGTGCTCTGCTGGACAGCTTGCCTGGAGTTGCTTACACATTGCATAGAACGCCCGATGCCTGCAGATCACCTCATCCACTGGTTCCCGGGCAGGTGCTCTGTGATGCTTCCCACAACACCCCTGCTGCTCCCGTTCTGAACCTGTAGGTGCCTAAGCCTGCAGTTGAGCTGTAGGAGGGGAGGGAGCTTTTCCAGGGCCAGCAGCAAAAAGCGTTGCAGCTCTTAAATTTGCTTAACTGTGGTAGGAGAGTCAACCAGCACATGAATTACTGGAGAATTGTACAGAAAGGGTACAGTTTCCATTCAGGTTTTTTAACCAGTCCTGGTTTCCCTAATGGCTATGTAAGATCTGGTAAAAGCCTTATTAGTATTATCTAGTACCTTAATGTTATATAGTATAATAATCAGTATTACATGTAGTGTTGTATAGTATTCTAGTATAGTTTCACATAATCTATAAGGCTTCCGTGCTTTGAAAACGAATGGCTGCTTTAAGAACATTTACTCTTGATTTGATATTTCTAATCACACTCATTTAAAACCTGCCATTACCACCAGTAAGTCATCCCTAACAGTATTGCCTAGGTTCCCTGTGCTAGCCAGAGTGCAAACTACTGCAGCCTTGAGCAATTTTACTCACAAATTTCTTTTCTCCTTCGTGGAGAAGAAAAAACCACCACCAATAAAACTACCAGAACAATTCTAAACTATCTCTACTTAGTAATTTGAAGATTGCCCACCTTCCTATGGGCCTCGCTGAAGGCAGCAGACCTGGAACAGTGACAGGTTGCTTGTTCTTACTGCTGTAGTGCTGTCTCCTTTATCAAGCTGCAGAAAGCCCCTGCCAGTGCCCAGCATTTGGCATCCTCACTGTAGCAGCAGCAAGTAACTAATCCTCAGAACTCCTCTGTGATGTCAATAGACATCCTCTGTCTGCAGCAGGAATCCTGGATGCATGGGGCTTGTTTATATGAAGCTATAAATAGGCAGTGGTAAGATGTGGCTTTGGTGGTGTGTGTGACAGACAAGGCAGGCTGTCACATACGAAGACACATCCCGAAAAACCAGAACGCCTTTCATATGCTTTATGCTTGTGTGTATCTTTATGAATTTGCTGATAACTATATTTTTGTCTCTGTGGGTGAGATAAGGAATATTTCTTACAGAATCTACAGCCAGGTGACTAATGCTGATTTTCCCCTAATTTACACGGATTAAGATGACAAAAGACTCAAATGATTTTAATCTAGCAGCCCTCTTCTGGGAAAGAAATATGCTTTCATCCTAAGAAAACAAAACCATGGGATTAACTATCCTGCCAGAAACTCTAAGGAAGCTGGAGAAGAGGACATAGTAAAGTAAACTTGTGTATCAGTTTCTTAATGTATGCTTAGGGTTCAATAATTTATTTTATATCCAGAATGCATTATTAATACAGCACATAACTATTTCAATATATATAAGTACTATAATTTAATTGCTTTTGTAAGCAACGTTGTTAGGCTGTTGCTGTAAAGGCTTTTGATCTGGCACAGTAACATTTTGTTTTTGATTTCTGCATCATGTTTTTGCTGCCCCATGACACAGCAGCACATCTTGAATGACTTGCAGCTTTGCTGAGGTGAGCACCAACCAGTGTTGGTTTCACCCTGACCAAGGACCATGAGGAACCAGCTTGCAACACACCAGGCAGTTCGTAAAGATGTCAGTTTTAGGGACCAAACCTTTAGCTACTTGTTGAATGTTGTTGAATGCTGTTTTCTGTAGAGAGGGGGAGTTAAAGTGAGGAAGGAGAGAAATCCAGCTATTGTGTTCTATCCTCCTAAACCACTCCCTGCAAAGAGTTTCCTTACATTTGGGAAATCCCATGTGTCTGAAATACTCACTGTAGATTATAAGACTACTCAACCAAATCAAGAGGTGTAAATGGTAAAAATTAATCCACTTTTTGATGAATAAAAGCAAAAATTTCTTCAATATCAAGTTAAAAAACTGCACTTAGGAGGGAGGGTGAGGAGCCATTCCCACCCACCAAACTCAGCCCAAGTTACCAATAACTTCTAGTTACATAGCAACAGGAACAAAAAAAATCCATGTTATCAAATTGTTTCATATCTCCATAGGAACCCTGTCATACAGCTTTCAGAAATGTGTCAAGCACTGCTTGAAGGAGAAAAAACAAACTCCTTTTAATCTTGCACTACCCTAATTTGAAGGCTGTAAGACAACAACGTTGTTCTAATGATTAGGAACCCTCTAATTTATGGCCTGAATGTGTTTCTGAGTAGTGTAATCCAAAATAGTCTGCAGTTTAACATTCCTCTCTTGGCTGGTATTGACACCTCTGCACCCTGAGCACCATTTGGGCCTTGTTTTGCACAAGCTAAGCCATGTCTCTTACCCTGCCCCTAAAACTTTTGGTGCCAGTTTTCCTGAAAATCAGGGCTCGTCCTTATCCCCCTCTGAGCTCTCCTTTGTGTGCAATTTCCCTGGCCATAAAGCAGGGACAGGTACCTGTTCACAGCACAGGTAAAGTTTTAGATCTTGTAATGTGCCGTATAGGTGCTGAGGTTGCAGCTCATGGTACAGCTCATCTGTCTGTAGCTTCAAGCTGGTAAAATGTGATTGTGTTTGCAGTTGTGCCTTCCAATGCCATTTATTACTTGCAGCTGAGGAGTTGGGCTTGCTCTGGGAACTGCTCTACAGTACATTTTCCTCTGGAAAACCATATGGCTTTGGACTGAACAAGCCCTTTCTGTTCCCAAACACCCTGAGAGGAGCCCACTGCATGATCTTTGATGCAGGTGTCTTTATAAAACTTCAGACTCCTACGAAAATGAGTAATTTTCTTTCCCTTTTCTGGCAGTGATCAGTGCTTGTCAGGCATGGAGAAGAAGGTGAGTTTTGGTGACTTAAGCCCTGGTTTCCCCTAACAGCCTGGCTTCATGGCAGTGGTCCCTCAGAGATGCTGCTCTCTGCTTCCCTGGTTAGAAGTCCATTGGTAAATCCTTACCAAGGTTTGTGTGGCTCAGAGTAGCACTGCTTCCCAGGCCACCACTGCTTCTTTTCAGCACAAATTGCACTTGATTACAAAACCTTTGCCCCTTTTTTTTCTTGACTAATGATTTTTAGGTTTTAACTGTTTTAAGGTTTTATTACGGGCAAGAATTTTCTCCAAAAAATGTACTGATGAACACTCAAGCCTAGTATTTTGTGACTTCTTCCACCTTCAGACTCAGCTAGATTGCCTATAGGCTGCCCAAATAAAGTGGAATCTGAAGGAGGCTTTGTTCTAGAGAGAGGAGTTTGAGCTGGTGCCACGCAGTGCAGCAGGCCTCTGACCAGGCTGGCACAGCCCACAGCTGTGCCTGCCACTTCCCATGACCCTGCCCCTTTCTCCTCAGGGACATTCTGAAGGCCAAGCTGAGGGAGTGGAAATCACCTTGGCCTGCTCTGGAGCATAGCTCTACGTTAAAATTGTCACTATACAGTTACCTGCTTTGATTTTCTGTCTTAAAGGTAGATGTCATGTGCTTCATCTCCTAAATTCCTTCTCAAGAATAAAAGTCTAAACAAAGTGGTAGACAGGCATCTGTCTTAAAGCCTCTGCAGAAAAGGGGGAAACTGCAGATTTCGTTTCACAGATGACAGGAATTAATATTAAGTCTTGTCTCAGCAGTTAGATACAGACCTCAAAGCAAATTGGCTTTTGTCAGCAGAAATGGATAGGTTTCATTTTGTTTGGTACAACCGTAAATTTCTATAATGAAAAAAACTGATTAAAATCCCCCAATTGTCTAGACTCACTCAAGTTTAGACATGCTTTGTAAAGAATGAAAGACTATAAACAATGAAATAAAGAATGAAACTGAATAAAGTATTTGAACTGACTTTTAAAATATGTGAAGGTAAAAAATCTAGACAGAAATACATTACTTGTAAAAAAAAATCCACTAAAATCTATACAGAAGTTTGCTCTTTAACTATGTTAAATTACAAATAGACATTCATATTGCAATAACTACGCAACAGTTGAGGAGAAAAATGAAGATGTGTTTCTTCTGCAGCTGTACATTTGCAATGCTACTTACACCTCCATTTCCCATGAGTAGTCAGTATTATTCACTACTTCTTTCTTGAGTCCTTCACAATGCAGCAAGTAAAGAAATGATAGCATTCTCCCCATCACAGCCCACAAGAGTAAAACTTGTAAGAACTGGAAGCAGTTAGACATGGTGTTTAGCAGTTAGTAACAATCTAAATAAAAAAAACCCCAACAAACCAAACTCTTTTAAGAAGACCACCTAAGTTCTTCCTATAACCATTGAAGTGTACATAGATACTATTAAAATAGATGGATCACTACCTGAAATTTTTTAAAACTAATGAAATCTGAAAAATTGCAGTGAACTTGATACTAAAAGGTTTCTTTCCCCTGATCTCTTCTAAACTGGGTTTTTCATACAGCTGATGGGTTTGTTCAATAATTCATTTTTGCCAACTCATGATATCTGTAAAGCCTTTCAGACAGAGAAGAATAAACAAGCATGACTCCAGGATAGTGTTGTCCTCCAGAATCCTGCTTTTAGGGTACAGTCTGGAAAGTCCATTCTTTATGGGTTTTATATTGGCTTGTATTTTTCTATGAAACCTTTTGATATTTGGACTCTATTTTTTTTTTAAACCTGTTTTTCTTTTTAGAATCTGTACAACTGAAAATGAGATATTTACATATATAAAATCAACCCTGTCTAGGCACCTCCATGGTGAAGCAGCTCCCTTCCTGCCTCCTAGAGAATAGGCACTTATGAATTGCCAGTTGTTCTACAAAGTTTAAAATGTTAATGATTAAATGACAGATATGAATAAAGTAACTTGGCAAACAGTTTTGTGCAGTTTCTGTTTATTTCTGACACTAATAACTAAAATTCAGAGACTTCCTGCACTAACCATGCATTGTGCTCTGTGTTCTTTGAGGAGTGAGTAACAGCCTGATCTGTCAAAGACTAACCAACATTTCTTTGGGAACTTCATAAAGATTATGCTACAAAAATGTTTGCACACTAGGACTAGATGTCCTGCTGTGCAGTTATACTGCTGCTACTGGACAAACATCACGGTGACGTGAGTGGTTACTCAGACTGCTGTATGAAAAAGAACGGCTTTAGGGACGTTGCTGCTTTGCTTGTTACAGATTAACAGGATTCTGACTTGAACGTGTAAGTGTTTATTAGGTAAAACTCTCCTTGTCCCTTCCTGGACCTTTGGTTACTCAATGATGGAATTTTACTGATTCATAGAAAATTTCAGAGTATAAGTATCACACTGCCTTTAGCCTCATTTATAACTGTTTATTTTAGAGATGGAAAGATAGATTTCTTAAGCCAGCTGACTGTGTACGCCAAGAGGAAACACTCTGGATTTCTTCTCAGGAAAAATGTCACTGTGCTGGTATACTTGGAAACCACTCTGGAATGCACACAGAAAAGCCCTGCTCACAGTTAGCATCACTATACTGGGCTAGGAAATCTTAAAACAAAGCTATGTAAAAACAGGTACACATTAATCTGCACAGACTACATTTATAGTAAGTGCTTCAAGACAGGGATTTGTTGTATTCAGAGTGCCTACTGCAGTAGCTCTTAACATCTCCATCATCAGCAACTATTAGTTGTTAAAATAAGGCTGTGAAAAAAATAACTAAGAAAAACCATCATATTGACAGCTGGCTTAAAACCACCATCATAAAGCAGTCTGTACCTTTGTAAGAAAATGTCAGGAATCCACTTGTCAAAAACCACTGAGGAACTCTCTGACTTACCACAACAGCATTCTTGTTCATAAAATGCTATTAAAAATAGAAAAAGTAACCTACCTAAGAAGAAACAAGCTTTTTGCAGATTTTCTCAAGTGGTCTGGTCTCACTTTATACAGACACATTTACCAAAACCTTCAACTAATCAAACCACTTATTTGGCTAACTTTGGATTAGGTATTGCCTATGTAAGGGCTGGACAGAAAGCTGTTTCTGCAAGAGAATGCAAGGTCAGTTTTGGTCCTTCTGCAGAATATTAGACAGTAGGGCCAGATACCAAGAAAGCAGTTTGCTTAGGGAGAACTTTGCTCTAAGTAGATATAGACTAAAACTTGAGGGGATTTAAATTAATTTGCAAAAAGGCTTCTACCATTTAAATGATCTAACAACTTGCCGGAAACAATTACATCTCTCATATATCTCACATGGTATCTAGTGTGATTAAGCGGGTGGAGACTGCTATCAGAAAAGACTACTGCAGAAGCCAAGTGGGGAACTCCAGCTTCACATATATCTGGGGAAAAAAGATAAAGCTGATTTTCATTCATTTTAGAAGAAAGCTTCTGGTTTTAGGTCTGTTCTTGTAATCAAGATTACAAGCAAACAAAAAGCAAAGAGGAAAAAAAGGTCACTGGTTGGTAGCTCTCAATTTTTTCCCAATTTTTTCTACTTTGTGGCAGAAACCAGAGGACCCTCAGGGAGAAAGTAGTTTTCTTCTTTCATTTGACATTTAAGCTAACCTGTGGGTAGTTTAAACTTCACAACTGTAATGCAAAGCCAAGACTTGGCAAAAGAATAGTAGGTCCTGACAGATGTCTCCCCAAAGTTAATTGCCCTGGGTGTCCTTGCATCCACAACGCACTTCAGTGACATGCCAGGAAGCGGAATAAGACCATTCACACTGGTGAGGAGCTGGTGCTCTTTTCAAGTAGGTGATCATTTAACAGGACATTTAAGAGGCTAAATTTCAGTTAAAGCCACTTTGTATTTTCATCACTCCCTTACCTGTAAAACCTGCTCACCAGAACTTCGCTGGTGAATCCCATTCCTCCCCAAAACTGGAGACAGCTATCAGTCACTTCACGGGTCAGACGACCTGCCTTTAGCTTAGCCATGGAAGCAAATTTTGTCACATCGTTGCCTTCTACGTAGAGATCTAATAAGAAAAAGAAGAGATAAAAAAGCAGTGACTCTGGAAATCACCTCCCCGTGTTCCTTTAGCCTGACAAGGCTCTTCACAAGAAGAGCAGCACATCTGGAAGCAGATGTGGGCGCTCACCCACGGCGCGGTGCAGCAGCGAGCGCAGGAGCTCCACCTCGGTTGCCAGCTCGGCCAGGCGGAAGTGCACGCTTTGGTTGTGCAGGACAGGCTGCCCAAACACCTCTCGCTGGCGGGTGTAGTCAATAGTTTCTTGTATTATAGTTTCCAGTGGTGTCAGGGCTGGAAGAAACAAAGCACAGAACAAGATATCACTTTAGCCAGATCTGTTGTCCACCTTCTTGTTGAAAAAAATAAGGTTTTTTCACATTGTACAACCAACATGTTAGGTTTTTTAAAGCAAATTGTTCTGTACACTCAGTTTGGGGTACAGCTTCAATTCTGAGAAGAGTCTGGTACCTCCTTGTACCTTGAAGACATCTATCTTACCTGAGCCCCAAACTGCCAAAACTGGAGGAGAGAGAAGGGGGGTGGGTAGGAAGGAGGGAGAGTCATAGAAAGCAGTACCAACATGATGAGGTAAACTTTATGCTTAGTGTCCCATTTGGGGCCTTAGCAAAAGCTTGTGGCAACTCCTACTTTCCATGCTACCTGTGTCCTGAAGGTTTGTTAAAATCCTGGAAAAAAAATCTAAAGGCAGACAGTGTAGTGTGCTCGGTGAGAAATGCTGTAGAAATGTAAATTGAAGAAAGCCTTCAGGGAGAAGGCAGAAACCTATGCTGAGATCAAGGAACACAAACAGACTGCTTATTACATCTGCATTCTGTGATCAGGTCCCAGCACAGAGAGGAAAAGATTCACATCCACTTTAAAAAAACATTAAATAATTCTCCTAATGGAAACAGAATGAAAATTGGATACTTTTGGAAAACAGGTGAGAGAGGTGGCAAACAATTCTTTAAAGCAGAAGTAGTTTGCTGCTACTTTTTGTGCAAACTGACAGACATATCCCATTTTAAACAAGGTGAAAAGGGAAAAGTTTGTTTTCCAAGGCAAACCAGCCTTGAAGTCAATGACTAAGCTCAGTCTCTTTCAGTGTAGCTGGGGTAACAGCAGGTGCAGAGTATGTGGAGAATTTTGTTTGGCAAATGTGGACCCGTGTTACTATGACTAGCAGCAGGGAATGATTTCACAAATCTATCTGACGAGAAGGGTCACAATTTCTTTTCAAAGTATGCATATCCACATCCATTTGCATTTAGAGTCTAAACCACAAAACTCTGAGCCTGAAATGCAAAATAAAACCATGCCTTGGACTACTGTGATAGCTGTTTTCCTACCTGCCAGTTACTCACATGACATTTCCTTGCAGGAGCCATGTACCTTTTTGGTTTGTTTTCAAGATCGCTGCTATTTATATTTCATCTCTGTACTGCTCTCCTGTGTAGACTCTGCTCCCACCAATTGCCCCCAGCCATGATCATTTACCATCACTTCCAAAGAGCACCATTTTTTGCATGATGTCTCCACATTCCGTAAGGTGATCAGCTTTTCTTTCCCTAAATATTTTCCCCTCCTTTATCATACAACTAACCTCAATGCTTATTTTTCAGAAGAGCATATACAGTAATGTCCTCATTTCTTCTGTGTTGATGCACTGTGCTATCACCCAAATGCTAGTTTTCTGGACAGGAAAATAAATTTCTGTTTTCGGGAACATATCTTGCATAGAAATACTGTTCTTCTGAAGGACAATGTCACACAACACTGTAGCATGTCTAACACCAACAGAACTTTCACTTGCATGGCTTTGGTCTCCACCTTGAGAAATGTAAATAAAGAGCAAGGAGTATCCAGGCACCACTTGTCCCTTGCCCTCAGACTGAAATCTGGGAAGAACACAGCCAAATCTGAGTTGCTGGGTGGGAAACTAAACAGTACCTGCCAGTGCTAGGAGAGCAGAAGGGAGGTGGAAGATAAGGACAAGAGATTAATTAGTGTTGGTCTGTCAGACCACACAGCATGGCTTGTGTGGCTCCCAGTATCCAGCACCAGGGAAAGAGATCAGAAACAGCAAAGAGGAGGCAGGAGCAGGATCTGGTGGGAAGAAACAGGACAGAAACTGCTTAGGTCCTGCTTGCAAAAAGGTCTAAAGATCATGAAGGGGCTTTGGCCAATCTCTGCTCAGGCTGTCACCACAAATCGTGGCTCAGACTGGGGTTCTGGGAAAACTGCTCTTAGGGTGTCCATCTCTCCAATTCACCGCCTCCTTCCTGCTTCTGCTGATCCATCCTCCTGTTTCCTTAGCTGCCATCACTGCCCTCCTTACTTCAGGAACTGTCATTTGCACACAGAAACAAACAGAGGAAATCTAAGGACAGTCTTGGGCTGCTTCAAAAGAGGCCATCAGGTCAAGGGCTGTAATTCTCTCCCTCTACCCTGTTCTCCTGAAACCCCATCTGGAGTACACATCCAGCTCTGCAGCCCACAGTACAAAGCAGACATTAATCTGTTGGAACAGGTCCAGAGGAGGGCCCTGGAGATTAAAGGGCTGGAGCACCTCTCCCGTGAGGACAGGCTGAGAGTGTTGGGGCTGTTCAGGCTGGAGCAGTGCAGGCTCTGGGGAGACCTTATTGCAGCCTTTTGATATATAAAGGGAGCTTATAAGAAAGATGGGGACAGAGCTTTCACCAGAGCCTGTAGTATCAGGACAAGGGGGACTCATTTTAAATTGAAAGAAGGTAGATTTAGATTGAACATAGAGGAAGAATGTTTTGGAGTTGGAACTAGATGATCTTTAGGGTCCCTTCCAACCCAAACCATTCTATCATTCTATGATTCTAAGGAATTCCTTATGATGACAGTGGTGAGACACTGCAACATGTTGCCCAGAGAAGTTGTGGATGCCCCATGACATGTCCATTCCCTGAACATGTTCAAGGCCAGAACGGATGGGGCTTTGAGCAACGTGGTTTAGTGAGAGGTGTCCCTGCCCATGGTGGAAGGGTTGGATGTGATGAAATTTAAAGGCCCCTTCCCAAACCATTCTGTGGTGCTGATGACAGGTATTCAGAGCTCTGAGCACAGCTCTGACATGGCAAAGCTTGGCTGTGTAACAAACAATACCAAAATGCAGCACATCATGAATACCATGACAGCCAACAGTTGTGTTCAACAAGATAACAGCACACAACACTTTGCCAGTCATACAAGTACAATGAAATGCCATTCATAGCAGGGAAACCCTTTTATTTTCTGTGTATTTGTTTCCTTTTTTTATACAATGTTCCCCACATCCTCAGACAAACTTAGCCCCATGGGTTTCAACTGGCAGCCCATGCAGGAAATGTCACTCTAGGGCAGCCTAAGGAACGCGTGGTCAACCACACAGCTGAGAATTGTGAAAGCACTTGAAGTTGCCAAATGCAGAATTATCTTTCCTTGTATCTCCATCCAACTTACAGTTTTCCACTTGAAACTTCTGATCACTTTAAAGACACTTTGCCTTGTTTCTATGTTTCCTCTCAAAAGAAAAGGAAATTAATATATTTTTCTTAGGTTGTGGCTGATCACTCTCTAATGAGACATACAGTGAGCTCTAAGCTGAGCAATCTGACTCTTAAGGACGTGTGTTGCCCATGTAAAAGGATCTGTCATGCTGCTTACTGGCCATGACTCAATGGTGCTCATAAAACTGAGGTTGCAGGAGCAGATAGAAGTCATTAGAAAAGTGCCATTCTGCTCTCTCATGCACACTGAACTCCCTCGTTGCCTCCAAGTTAAGCAATTCACAAAACAACTGTTTGCTTTTTTTGCCATAGCAACATTCTTTTCCTGTGATCAGTGCAACAGGTCCTCAAATGGGCAGTGTTCACCAAGTGTCACAACATGGCACACACATGGCACCTCTTTTCTTTCAGTGAAGCAAGAAACACAGTGACTTTGACCAATGCCTTTTATAATGTGTCACTCAGAAGGAAAGACCACACCTGTGACCAAATTTTGCAGCTCCAGGAAGCTAGTTTTCCATTTGTATTTTAAATCTGTTTGACTGAAAAAAGATTTCAAAAGGAAAAAAAAAAAAAAGGTGAAGAAAGAAAATGGCCACAAAGAAGATAACTAATAAACAAAAAGTAATCTAGAGCATGTGATACTTGAAATTAAAGATACATAAACCACCCCCCCAGACAAAGAGAAAAACAACAAAAACACCAGAAAATAACATTAGAAGGGAAAAGCAGACAAGAATGAAGAATGACAGTCAACTGCCTTTTCCAAGTTAATGGAAGCAGTGAAAGTGAAGATGCCAGGACTGGTTCCTAAAGCATTTAAAAGTGGACTGACGATTTTAAATGTCACAGTCATGAACTGGGAAGGAATAGAAATGTCCTACTGAGGGGCAGAAGTGAGGACCAGGATTAAACATGCAGACCTAATCACAAAACTACTGAAGGCACTTAGATAATTTCACACATCTGAGCCTTCAGCAAAGCAGCCATGGTTGAACATACATGAAACCATTTGCAGGACTGGAAGTTAACATCTCTGGATGCTGTGGTGTAACAAACAGCACCCGTCAACTACCAGGCTCCCTTTTGAACAGTGGTTACTCTTTTTCTTGTTTACCACAATTGGTGACCTCTGAAGTTTGCAGCTTGGCCCAAACCATGGGTCTTGTCCTCGCTGCCAGTGCTTTCATGCATTTTATATCAGATAGTGGGGAAAAAGCAAGCCCAAGGGGTCCAGCAAGGTTTATACAGTAGCCACGGCAGAAGGCAGCTCCCTCTCCTTGGTGAGCTCCAAGACTCCCTGGTGGCCCCAGCCCGGCCATAGCAGGGGAGCAGAGATGCCCTTCCCGGGCTGCTCATACAAGGCAAGAGTTCACCTGCTCCTGCTGTGTTGTTTTGGACAAAAAAAAGCCAATTGAAACCTGGTGTTCCAGTTCCTGGCAGAGCACAGCGACAGCTAGGCAGTTGTGCAAGACTGGACAGTACCAAGCTGCCCGTGGTTTTAGCAGGAGTGATCTAACCTGCCAGGCTTTGTGCACTGATGCTGTCAGTGCGCGTCACTTTCGCCTGGGGCATGACTAATGCTGCCGGCTACTCTGCTGCCTGGGGAGTCTCACTGCAACCCAGAGCTCCTGATGGTTCGCTTAATTTAGACTTCAAGCTGATCATAAAAATGCACAATGTACACCCTTGCAGTCTGTGTACACCTCAATTAAAGCAGAAGCAGTGGTAGGATCACATCTCCTGCTTGCCTGTGTCTGCAGTGATATCCTTGGCAAGTGTAACCTCCTGTCCTTTGCTAAAATTACTCTCACATGTACTATTTATCTCAGGCTGAACTAAGAACTTTGTCCCAAAAAAAGATTTTTTTTAAAGGCATTTGAACTCCAAAATATTTGGTCTGGGATAAACCCAAAACAGTGAGTGCCTTTTTTTATTTGTTCACTGAATCAAAACACCACTTCCTAGAATTCTCAATTCCCCAGCCCCACACAGACAGTGGCAGACAGGGAATGCATGAGAGCATGAATACAGTGGCATTATTTAGACAACCCTGGAATCTAAAGAGGACCAATCTTCTTACAGCAAACCACATTATATTTAACTTGAAGAAGCAAACACTGTGGAGTAGGGAGAAAGTTTTCAGGTTGAAAACAGACAATCCAGACTTGGATCTGGTTTGCTGGAATATCCAGAATCCATATAACCCAAATACATGGATTTGAGTAAGCTTCAGTTCTGAGTAACATAAACCCTGTGACAACATAACTTCAGGGAAACGAATGTGGTACTGTACCACTTATGTCCAAAGTGTACAGAGGTAAAACAGATCTGCAAAACAAAGCTCTGACATCCTGCAAGAGCCACTTCTTTAGGCAGACAATAAGTTAATTTTCTAAAATCTGTGATAAACATCATAACTCACTGGACTACAGGAAAAGTCACCATCCTTCTATTTCATGCTGGTATTCTGATGGCCTTTGCACTATATTTGTAGTAGACATAACAAGATGCTGTATTTTCTTATCAGTAGAGAAACACCAAGAAAAAGAAACATGGCAAAAACGGCCTCTGCAATGGCTCACAAAATATTTTCTGCTTCAGGTTTTCCTACAGAAAGGGAATGTCTTCTGTATCCAGGCTATGACGGATTTAAAAAACTGATCCCAAAAGGTCATCGTAACTTACAAGAAAAGAAAAGTGCTGTTAGTCATGCAAAGAGTGACCCCTGTGTCCCTGCCCGGCTGCAGAAGTGCAAATGATGACTTACCAGTGGCTACTCCCCACAGCCGCTCTTCTTGGAATTGCAGTATCTGGTATGTAAAGCCCTTTCCTTCCTCACCGATGAGGTTTGTGCAGGGGACCCTTACATCTTCAAAAAAGATCTGAGCTGTGTCCGATGACCTCATACCCAGTTTGTCTATCTTTCTAGCAATGTGAATGCCTGAAGAGAAAGGGGTATGAGAAAGACCACAAAAATAGAATCACTATGAAAAAGTACAATGTTTTCAGAGAGAAAATTTTGCAGCTGTGAATGTATGTTCCAGGACAACAGTGAAACTGACCTTTAGGAAAAATAACAGTATTCTGGAGTAAAATGGCCCAAATCCTATTTTAAAAGGTTTTTCCACTTTATATAACTAGAAAATCAGAAACTTTAAATGTAAAAGTCCCACTTTACATTATTCTCCAAATAATAAGTATTTACGAGTCATAATAATTGTACTCCACACAGGTCTTCAAACAATGCAATATTTATGTGTTTATGTTTGATTTTCATCTAGCATTGTAATAAAATGCTAGAATTCAATTCGGCAATATTTGCCAAGTGCCTGTGCTGCTATGAAACAGCAGACAAATAAGGAATTGGATCAATAATAATAATCAATAAGGAAATCAAAATAATCAATAAGGAAAAAAACGAAGCTACATTTTATGTATTTCTCCTCCTGGAAATCCTTTTCCTTCCCTCTCTTCTTCATTTATCTTCCCCTTTCTAGCCTGATTTTTTCCGGTACAGTGATCACTCTGAGTTTTCATGTGTGTATGTTTGTGAGGAGGGTTGGCTTCCCCACAGACCTCTCTCTACACAGCACTGACTCTGACCCCACGTGCAATGGTCTGTTGAAGATGAGCCTGGTTCATTCAGGTCTGGCCACATAAGGGTTCAGCTACCTTGTCACACAGTCCATCCCATTGTTTGTTTCTCATAGCTAGCAGTTCTTCCTTGCTGTAGTTCAGATGCAAGCATGGCTTACCACTGTGCTGTGAGAGTTTAACAGGCACCCACTGTTTTCCCGTGGCAATTCTGTCTTCAGCTTTTATCTCCCTGTTGATCTGGAGCTAATTCAAATATTCAGGGTGAAAGTCAAGAACGCTTCAAAAGCGAAAGGTGGACAACAACCAGGCATAAGGATTTTTGCAAAACATGTTAATTACATCTGACAAGTCTATATATGTAGCAAAACAGTCCTCCATATCAGCATATGTATCTTTGCCAGAAAACCAAACCTTTTTATTACTCATGTACATGTTATTCCAACCAGTTTTGTGATGAGGAGGTATTCTGTCTATGTTTTCCTCTTTATTCTATTTTCTTTTCAATCTCTACTACTCTCTGACATGGCTCAGTAGAAGCTGGTTGGTCACCACACAGATTGTTGTGGTCCCTCTGTACTTGTTTGTATCTTGCTATACTTCATGGCTTTCAGAGAACATAATTTTCTGAACTAATACAGACATCTCAACTTTTACTCACAGGAGGCCTTCAGCCATGTGAAAATTACTTTGGTTTTGCAGGCAGAAGGAGTTGGCAGTCATTTCCTTCAAGTTCACTCTCTCTGGCTGCACTAAATAAGGTTATGGAAATTTTCATCTCTTCACAGAGATGAAATACTGACAGTATTTACAAATGCCAAGACTGCTATAAGAATAAGGTCCACATAGACTTCCACAAGTTCCACTCAAGATTTCTTCTCCACCAACCAGTCTGTAAACAGATTGTGTGTTAGGAAGACTTGCTTTGATACGTGATCAATGCAGGAATAAAATCAGGACAGCTGTATAAAATTCTTGACTCTTGAATTGAAAATTATCTAGCAATTTGTACTCAGTCAGCCAAAAACGCATTTGTGGTTTGTTTCCATGTTATAAACAGAGCTAAATAACCACACACTGAGCAACTTAAAAGCCCAGATGAAATCTGGAACATTGTTTCCCATTGGAATACTGCTATTTGGTTTCTTTGAGAGTCTCAGAGATCATGTATGGTCTAAAGCCAACTGGCTTTATGCAATTGCTGCTCCTCACCCATCTGAAGATGCACTTAGTACTCTTGTTAGTGGGTGGTTTAAAAGGACTCTCCTCGAGAAAGCACAACTGCTGCCAGTTCATTATATTGCTAAATCAATCCTGTTGTGAACTTCCCAGATCCGCATACAGCAACAACTACTGAAGAAAGCTCTTACAGGCTTGGTTAGAGGAGATAAATGTGCTAATGATTTCTATCTGTAATTCTTCCAGATTGGGTTGTGTGCTCGGTTTTCCAGCATCCCCCCTTGTCATGCCATACCAGTTTCACTTCTCCTTCATTCTTGTTTCTCACCCACAAGGAGACCGAGCTGCATCAGTCTCATGTAATGCCCCTTCTGTGGCTAGCACATGCTTTACATTGTGGAAGACAGTGATACATAATCATCTCTTTGGCCACCATGGGGGCATCAAAATCTCCCTTTCCTTCATTTAATTATCTTCCTTCCCTTCCTAAGGGGTACTAGAAATGCAAAACTATCAGCCGCAGTAGAAATCAAGAACGCAGATAGCTCCTGGAGTTTTTCTGCAAGGAATAAATCACATGCAACAACACACAAATCTCAATTTAACAAGGCCAAGCATCTGACTTACTAAAATCACTCTAACAGAGCCATTTGAGCTACTTGCACCAGTATCACTGAGATGGATTGCTATCCCTCTGCCTGCACAGTTCTTCCCAAGTGTCTTTGATTTTTCATTTTCTCCCATTCCTCCAGCCTTCTGACAATCTCTTTTATTTCCTATATTCTATCTTGAGAGAAAGGCAGTTGCTGTCTCCTGACACCATTTAGTGCTATTACAAATGGAAACACACACATTTTAAATTTCAATTTGAGAAACATGCTCTTTCTCTTTTCCTAGTTGCTCTTCTCTTTATTAACTCCTCCTTGCAATCTCCCCTAGTTCTATCTGAGGCCTCAAAAGACAAATAGTTACCAGATCAGGGCTGCAAGCCATTTGTCTATATACCTTACACACAGACATTTTGTAACATGTTAGATCCTCTTTCATCATATAAAAAATTGAGCCGCTTTTTTAAGACATTGTTATTGTATGAGGAGTATTCACCTAATTTGGATATCTGTTGTGGATCCATAGTGCTGTTATCCAAATTGCCTTTATGAGAAATGTATCCAGCAGTGTCTATCAAATCTATACCATGATTTGCTTCACCCCAGATTAGAGTACACATACCCAAAATTAGAAGAAGCAAATCTTACTTTGTATCTTCAATAAACTACCAATTGTTGAAGTAATAATTCACTTTCAGACTTGTAATCTTTTCCTCTCTTTGTTTTTTCACCATGCTATGTAAATACAAAACAACTTAGATTTTTAGAAAAAAATGCACCACAGATCCTTCCTTACCCAATCATATAGGCTGGTGCCTGCAGAGGTGAGTCAGAGACAGAACATTTGCTCTCCATTGCAGCTGTTTTTGAGCTTTGACACACATACATCCACAGACGTTTGAGAGTGCATCATTCGGTGATGTCCTCCAGACACTTCCTGTACAGCCTTGGTCTGCTGCCCTCCATGGAGCACAATCTTTAGCAGACAGACATCCTTAGGGTGTATCAAACCAGATAGAGCTTCCTGAAAAATCCTGCTTCTGATATGACTCACTCACTGAGCACAATCAACAGTCTTAATACTTCATTTCAGAAGGTCACCAATCTTTGTACTGTGACCCCTTTGGAGGCAAATATGTGTATCATCACAGAAGAATTAAAACAAACGCACTTTGAGGAGCGCAAATTTTGTTCCTAGGAAGACTTCTACACTTTTGTAGATCAGCTTAAGGTGTCTCAGGAAATTTTTCTACTCCAAATCTATTTAATGCAGGTAAAGAAGGTCTGTGTTTAGGCTATGTGATCTAACATCTCCCCTTTCCTAGAGTTATCACAACTCATATTTTTTTGGAGTAAGCAAAGTAGCTGAGAACCTCTAAGACAACTTCTGTATATTGGATCTGCCACAAGCCATGGGTCAGCTGTGTTGTTGTTTTAGGAAGATTGATCTCAGAGAAGAAGTACTGCATTTGCATTCTGACCCTTTCATGAAAAATCACAAGAAGGACTTCATTCATTTTTCAGTAGATGGCTGATAAGTGAATTTACCTGGAAATTCAGGGAGATTCTGGCTCTGAGTTACATGTGCACTCATCACGTCTCAATAAGGATGAAGTCCTCAACTAGTGAAGCAGCTCAGGTCTGTCTCCTGTGAGCTCCCATTCAAAGCCTGTCTTGCATGAGCAGAGGTTGTTGAAGCTCACAGCCCACTCAGAACCTGCTTGATTCCCAAGGCAGCTCACTTGCTTGACTTACCCCATGCTGAAATTCACTTAAAAGACATTCCCTTAAGAATGTCTCATCATCCTCTTTTGCAACACTGGAGACCTGGGTTTTGTTCTCAGTCTAATCCATTAAGTGAACAGAGACATTCACTTCACTGCCATGATCGTGTTCCTACATGTGAAATGCCAATAATGGCATTTTACACATATTTCATGTGCAAAATACTCTGAATGGAATGAAAAAAACAGCTGTGACTATAAATATTTTATATATAAATGCATTGATATACATTATTATAGATTTAATAAATATTTAATAGTTTTAAAACAAGTGTTTCATTGCATTAAATAAACATTCATTTTTAAAATTACACATTAAAATATACTATGTATTATATCATGCATAAATTAATACGCTGCCTATTTTTAAATATTAAAATGAGTGAAAACTTTAAAAGTTTAGAAACTTTTGAACAAGTGTCAAAACTGTAAAAGATCCCCACCAGCACAATCTTAACTGCCTCCTCTCTGAATTATGTTCTTTATGCATATAGCACTCCTGCATTCTGCAAGGTCTGCAGATTACTCAGGAACAGACACCGTGTGGACTTTACCATTGAAACTTGTACCCTTAGACCAGGATATATTTCTTCCATGTCTTCACCTGAATTGCTAGTCTTATTCAAAACCAAATCCCTACTTCCAAGAATCCTTCACTCCAGCCCACATTTAACTCTCAGACTATTTTTATAATTTAAACTGGTAGTAGTGCTCTCATGAAAAGATCCCTTTGCACAGCACAGCCACAAAACACTCTGAGAAGGCCTGCAATTCTTTTCAGCAATCCCACCAGGCTTGTTTTGAGAGGTATTTCCCAAGTTTGAAATCTCTAAACTCTTTATCCTTTTACTTTCATATGGTTATGAATCATTGCTATGAAAATGTATTTGAACAACTTATCTAAATATTATTGGGTAAGCATCTTTCATTCTTGTATTAGGCATACAAAAACCACCAATAAAATCAAATTAGAAGACAAAATTCTGTGTTATTACCAGGTAGATTCATTGGCAGACATATGAGAGATTTATTTCGATGGGGAGGTCCTTCACTGGTGTTTGCCAGGAGGCACATCCAGTCTGCCTGGGTCCCGGATGTAATCCACATCTTCCCACCATTTATGACATATTCATCGCCCTTTCTCACAGCCGTTGTCTTGATATCTATTTCAAAACACAGGAAATGAAGGGTTATTCTTGGGAAGGAGAGGTATGTTGCTCCAGGTATGAGTGGCAGGGTCAGTCCCTTGTTCTCAGACAGAAAACTCATATTTGGTTCTCCCTCATACCCCCATGTCCTATAACCCTTCCAGGCACAAGGCAAACCAGTCTGGACAACTCTTGGAAGGCAAGCCAGGGAAACAGGGTCACTTCTCCACTTCTCTCACCTTCCTTTAGATGGGGTCTTCATCCCAGTGGATAAAAGCAGAAAACATCCTATGTAAGTGGGGTGATCAAAAACTCAGGACTGAAGCATTCCTGAGGTGACCTATTAGAGTTTCTCTCACTGTGCACTGGTCCTGAGGAAGCCATTAATTCCAGAGTCATGACTTAAACAAACATAAACCTTGGTATCTGTGAATGCATAAAGATAAACTGACATGCACTTCCTGCATGCTCTTGGTCACGGTGCTGCAATACCTTCAAAGCTGGCAAACTATCAAAGGCCAAGTCTGAATGCAATGAATATCGATACGTGAAGGACTTCTGAACACCTGCTGTTTACACACCCTGGCAAAAACCAATATTATTTTCCTCTGTGAATGTTCACACTGCACTGCAAGCAGCCCTAGCTGCTTACAACGGACAGCCAGAGAGAATCATTAGTTATTATTTACCCCCCAGCAGCCTTTCCTAAGGGCTGACTTCTTTTCCCTGCAATTGATCTTCTTCAACAAGAGCCCCAGTTGACAATGACTCTCCAAGAGATAGCCAGCTCTAAGTAGGTGATGGTATAAGAGAACCCTGCCACACTCCCAACAGCACCTGTAAATCTAACAAGACTATGAAGTCCATAAGAGGCCACCCACTGAGGGGGACCATAGACTTGGAGGGTAGGAGTCAGACCCCAGGTGGAGTGGGCAGGCACGTTAAACACATCTGGTTACACTTTCACACACAACCACCTCAATCTGTGCATGCACATTCCTCCCTAGGGCCCCAAACAGAAGCCAACAGCAAACCCATGTATCTGACCTTCGTTTAGGAGATAAACTGGGACTGAGGTCAGCATGGCTGAAAACTAGTCTTGTTAATGGAGGAACAGGGGAAAAATGATGGGAGAAAACTGTATAAGGTAAAAAACAAGGGAGTATGGGATATAGCTATGGCTAAAGGAATGTACTAGGTGATAATGATGAACAGCAAGGGAAAGAGATAGTAATCACGTGGATAAAACCAGCAGACACAGAGGAATTCACCCAATGAAAGGGCTGGGGCAAATCTGTCCAAGGGACTCAATATGAAATCTGTATAATAATGAGGGCCAAGAAATTGAAGGAATCTAAAGTACTGGCACTCATAATACGTGGACACAGACACTGGACACTCATATAAATGGCGACTAAATATTAAATGAAGGACACACAAGAGCTGGAATAAGAAATATGACTGTGCTGAAATGGTGCAACAAGGATGGGAGCATACACAGTGATTTACATCACACACCCCTTTGTTATGGAACAGCTACTGAAGAGATTAGATAGAAGTCCCATAGAAGGTCTGCAAAGGAACAATGAGCACTGTGATGTTACCACAAATGTAAATAGTTCTTGCAAGCATGGCGTCATAGGGGCCTAACCACCCAAATACAAATTAAAGAACAAATGCCTTACTAATGAGAATGTTTAAGTACTCCCAGATTCTATTGTTCGCAGTTTGCTTCAAACACTTGAGAAGCAACTACTTAAAATGATCTTATGAAGAGTTGATTACTTTAACTAAAAGAAAGATGATCAAATCAATACTTAAGGTTTTTGTTTAAAATACAGCAGGCTTTGAAAACCTACTTAAGAATTTACTAAGGTCAAGTGGACTCAGGAATATGACTATGCAGAAAATTAGGAATATTTGACTAATTATTTTCTCTGATAGAGCATAGCTCTGGGAAAAGGCTACTCAGTGGGTAATCCATAACTAATTTTTGCAGGTCCCCACCACTGACCCTGTACTTTCTATGACTCAACACATCATGCTCTGAGGAGCCCTTCTAGGGAAGAGCGCAAGGCATCACCAGAGGCATCAGATAGAGGTGGTACCATATAAGCAATCAGAGTTGATCATATCACCATTCAAATCACATGTACTCGAGCCTCAATGTTCTTCTCCACTGCACTCTTGAGTCCAGCCATGCAACTAAATAGATTTGACTAAAGGTAATGTTGGCTTCAACTTTTAAGGTCAATATTACAGTCAAAGATAGGCAACACATATCCTTCAAGTGAAATATGAAGAACATATATCTGAAATTTACATCATTGGCACAGGAAAAAAAGCCCCAAAACTTTAAAGAAATACCTTCAAGTCTAACTGAATGAATAATCACTTCAAGAAGCAGGAGATGACTTGCAGGAAATGAACAAGATTAATCATGAAAGCAAGCTACAGTTCAGACGTCAGAAGATAAGTACTGCAACAGGTTGAACTAAGTTAAATCTTGCAGATGAAAACCAACAAAATCAAAGAAGGTTAGGGTGGCAAATAAACATGTTTCAGCCACAGAAATGAAAAGAGGATGGGAAAAAAATGAGGTATATAGAGGACACTTCAAAAAAAGAAATTCTTCACAGGAGATTACAGAGATATTCACAATATAGTTGACAAAGCAAAACACCTACAAGAAGGACTGCATAGAAACCGAAATTAGTGAAGACAGAGGTTGCTGGTTTTGGCAATCTCCACAGCCTCAAAATACATTTGGAAAGAAAAGAGAATTTAATTTACCCATGGTATCTTATTTAAACCCAACCTGATTTGTTTATGACGAAATTGGATATCCTGGAGAAAAAAATCCTATTGGACCCAAGCAAGTGAAATTGATGCTACTAGGTAACTATGAGTTAAAATTTGAAAAGATAATTAGGACAAAAGTGGAAATGTGCATAAGGAACTTGGCAAAGGGGAAATTGCATCAGGTTGCATTAAAAGAGGAAGTTCTAATGTGCAGGGAGAGGTACTAGTTAAGCCCCTCCTTGGACATCAGCCTCTGGACAAAACCTACTGAATATTTGCATTAATGATCTTTAAAAGGATAGGAATACACTAATTGAATTTGTTTGTGACACAAACTTGGGAGACATCACAAACACAGACAATGGAAGTAGGCCCAGCAAGAAAGGAATGATTTTGAGTTTTCAAATTCAACATGGCAAGTACAAGTACTCAGACACAAAGTAGTAAAAGTGATTGCTAAATCCTGCAATGTTTCCATAGCAAACTGGTAATGAAGATGATCAACAGTTAATCACAGGATTCACAAGTTTGCAAGCTGTTGTGTAACGTCACGTAATGGAGAGTAATACTTCTAGTAGGGTTGTAAAAGTATTTGTGCCATTACAGACACCGTGTGAAATTCTGGGGTTTTATGCTCAGAAAAGACAACCTCAGTTCAGAAAAGCAGAAAGGCTGGATCCCACTGAGACAAAACAGGGAAAGATATCTATGTTGAAGAGGTAGACACAAACAGTGTTACTAGCTGCAGCTGCCTGGACATAACTTGAAGACAAGAGGAAGTGTTTTCCATGATGTGTTCTTAAATATCCCCACAAACTGTCAGCAAAACATTCTGTAAATTGTGGAATCAGAGTGAGATAGAATGAGACAATATCATTCAAACTGACACAAATGTTTATGCTTTGTAGTACCAGAATCCTGAAATTAAAGACACTTTCTCTACCAACTGTACTGTTCTCTTTTTCTTCTCAGGCCAACTCTGTGCTAGTTTTGATGCACTTGGTCACTACTATGGACAATATAGAACAGCTACACTTGAAAGCAGACAGGTGCTCCTTCAAACTGACATGAATTTTCTATTAGACTAATATACACAGTCCTTTTTGTTCTATTGAATTCTGAATAAATTAGTTTGAGGCACATTTCAGTTCTCATGTAAACACTTTGTCTTCTCTATTCATATCACCTTCAGTAATTTTAGAACTGCAGGAAAAAAGTGCTAGAGATACCTCGGTCTGTGTCATTCTTCAGTTTAAAATATACCAGCTCACATGGCAGAAGCATGTCCCCAACCCTCACATGTGAAGAGCTGCTATGTCCCCTCACTTCTCTTAGGGAGACAAACATCCCCAATAGCACAAGAAACAAAAGGAAGCACCAAGTTCAGTTTCACACAGCTCAGTCTACTTTACAGCTGGGCCACATGGAGATGGTGCAAAATGGTGCAACTCAGAACACAAGTTATTGTTGCCCACACTGAAGTTGTCCATTTAATTACCCTTTAGAAGCACTGGATTTGGCATTTATACCAGGGATCAAATTTTCCAGAACAGGGAAAAAAGTATTGTCATTTCATCCTGCAGTGTGTCTCCAAGCTGCAGCATAGGTTCATTAGATAATCCTCTTTCATTCCAAATTGGTTTTTAACTGCATTAATCTAAGCACATCATACCACTTTAACTAGATTATAAACAACATGTTGATGAAGGAATATTTATCTTATTTATTACCTGGAACACTGCATCAAAAAATTAAATTCATATTTGGAAATTTCTGATAATCATCTAATTAAACTAGAGAAGCATTTATTAAAATAAATTATGTATTTCTCACATTAGCAAAATTCAAATTTATAATTACTTTAATAAGTAAATTACTAAGTACTATTATAAGATTAATTATTTACATCTTAATAATATTTGAATTATGACAAGCAACAATGTTAATTTAAATAATATTGAAATTTAATATTTATATATTTATTATTTCTAATTATAAAGTGCTATTAATAAGTACTCTTTAAAAAACAAGTCTACTAAAATAATGGAATTTTTCTTATGAACAAATTCAATTAACCCAGAAAGGAAAACAGCAATGGATCATGCAGGAAGATTTAGTCCCAGAGTTTCATTATCCACATTAACATTCTTGAAATCTACCAGCTGCACCCTTGGAGCTGGATGTTTCTCTATTTGCCTTGAAAAAACCAACAGGAGTTTGGTCACATAGATGGATATAGGATTCCTACGATTAAAGATACCTCATACTTCGTAAGTTTGTCTGCAGGAAGATGTCTCAGTAATTTGTAAGAACACAATGCGTTCAACTTGGCCATGCTCTGTTCAACTAAATCTCTAAAAGTGGCCACTTATTATTCCCTTTTCCATGAAGCCCATGAATCAGCATCAGAGGAGATATCTTTTCTTTTTCCACAGTATCTATTTTGGTTTAATTGTTCATATTTTCTACTGCCTCAGGGGCTTTAGAATAATAGTTTCATTTGTTCAGGTTTTTAAACATATTCTTGCACTAAACCAAGAAAAACAGTTGCATGCAAAGTAACTAAATCACAAAGATAATAGATTTGACATCGCAAATTCTTCATTAGCTCTAAAGAAAGCAATCAGCAGTTGAGATACATTTTTGCTTCACTGGAATGACAGAAGGGGCTGAGGCGAGGTAAAGATGAGCAAGAGGAAATCATTGTGAAAGTGATGCCATCGTTTTCAGAACAGAGTGGCTCTGTAGTTTGCCCCCATTCAGTGGAGAAGTCTGTGTTAAGGCAGTGCAAGTTCTAGTAGAGCTGAACAGGTTATGTTCCCTGTCATGCACATCTAGAGCTGCATGACTGATGGTGGCTGTGCAACTAATGAGCTGCTGGAGTGCTCCTGCCAGTGGTGAGCCTGGACAGAGCAAGGAGGCAGCAGCAGGACAACACTAGAAGAAAACTGGGGCCAGCATAAAAGCAAAACATCTGTTGTGCTCAGCCTATACAAGGTTGCTCCATTGATTCACCTGACAATACGTTAAAATTAATTGCTTTTGTATGCATGAGAAGCATATGTTATGTTCCTGGAATGTTACTTTTTGCCCTCACCACACCAGACTTTCCTTCCTTTTGTTTATTACAAAGAATGAGGGCAAAGCGAAGGGTCAGGAAAAACAGATTTTCCATTAAAACATCAGGCTGTCTAAAACTGGCAGTTTGCTAGGTTAACTTACTTGCAACATCTGACCCAGCTCCAGCTTCACTGATTCCCAAGCAAGCCACAAAATCACCAGCAATAGTTGGTACGAGGAACTGTTTTTTCAACTCATGAGAACCAAACCTGCAACAATACAATGAAAAATATAGGATATTGAAAGCATATGAAGGTAAATTTTATTTAGAGGTTAGTTACAGATCTTGTTCGACCTGCAAAGTGATCAATTTTCCTATGACCAGGTTAAATCTGTCCCAGAGCCAAAAGAATAGATGCTTTCCAAACCTGTGATTCAGTCTTCACCAGAAGTGCAGCCACAATCATTTCAAGCAAGTTTTAAAAAGCATTCAGGCATCTTACTCCCGCAGAAACGTGTGGCCTAGATGCCCAAAATCTATCTTTGTGACTGTTGCATTAAAAGTTTCAGATCTAAATAAACATAACTCCTGAGGATTCCCCTCTATGCTCCTGAAGTCAGCCAGGATGGAGGACCTGCTCTCTGTTTATCTTCTGACTTCTGCACCAGCTCTTTGCCAGGTTTTAGTGGTGACTGAAAAGTTATGACATGTGACGGTCACCGTCTGCAAATATCTGTATTTAAATTATTTATATCTCACATTTGCTCTTAAATCACACAGTAAAATCCATTAATGCTTCTTCTCAACTGTTCTTTTATCTCTACAAAATAGAAAGGGAAACAGCAAACTGTTGATGGTATTTTAACACAAAAATTTCACTTGGCTGTAGTTCAGTTCAGTTAAGAGGCACACATTATTTTGCCATTGTTTAGAAGCTCGTATCCATTCGAAATATGGTCCATCTCATTTTATGCTTGTTTTGTCCCAATTAACATTCATTGATTTCTTCTACAGTGTGAATGGTGAGTTCGAGGTCTAGTTTTTGAACCTTTCTTGTGCGACTGAAAAATTCCTTGGGTCATGAAATGTCTTCTCTGTGCAGGAATCCCTAAATTCAAATTCCTCCTCAGCCTCCCCTTTGGTATGAGGCTTCTCAGGTCACCATCACCATTCTCCTCCTCAGGCTCACTGGGGCCTCCTTCTAAAACATAGTCCCAGTACTTCCAAAGGCGTGGGGCCATTCAAGCTAAGACTAAACCATCCCCTCCAACCAGCCCTGACACAAAGGACATGGGACAGCCAGAGAACAGACTGGGATCTGGCAGACACTTCCACTTGGTGCACACAAGGAGCTCGATTCCTAGTGCTGTCTCTGCTGAAAATCACAGCAGCAATCCCAAATAAATACAAGAAGCAAGTTTGGAGTGTTTACTCCTTACTCTAGCTTACTGGAACAAAGTTCCCATGTCTTTTAGGCAGTGTACTTTTGTTTTTAACTTTCCATGGGTATGATCAAGTATGGCTAGCTGCACATTCATTAGTCAAAAAAACCCCAAACAACACAACCAACAACATGGAAAACTAGATAATGAGAGCAGATAGTGGTGATTTTTGGCAATGCTTTCTGATGCTTGAAACTTTCCTAACCCTTAGCATTTCAACAGAGAATTTTCACAGCAAGAACTTTTCTTAGATTAATATTTTTGGTTTGATGTCTTTCTTTGAGTTCCAGAAAACAGTTCAGTTCTTTCCAAAAATGTGGCTGTAGAAGATATTATTTTGCAATCCAAAAAATGTCGCACAACTCTATCTTCAGAAGATGAAGGGTCTCTGTGCCTTGCAGGAGACAGCTGGCTTCTTGCTCAGCTTCTAGCTTTCTGTTAGAAATGTGTCGTTTCTGTAAAATTCTACCCATCTTAAATGCATCCCAGAAAAACCTCAGGTTTGCACAAATGCAATACTCACTTCTTCCCAGTTTAACAGCTCCAGAATTAGAAAACTCTGCTTTCAAGGAGATCGTGCTCTGGCTCAAGACAGACCTGACCATGTCTGCTTTTTGGTTGGGGCCATACCCCAGAACACAGTTTCCCATGTGATTAACTGTGCAGCCTTAGCACCACTAATATTTCTATGAATTTGGGTCCACACACACACACACACACACACACACACACACACGCACACACGCAAGTCTACAGTCAGTGAATCTTGTTGATCCTGTGTAACACAGAAGCCCCAAGTGTGAGATTCTGACACACTGAGTTGCATGAAAGTGGCTCATCCTTTCTTGCTCCATGCACTTCGTAACTAACATTGGTGGAATGTCATGAAAACAAAGACAAAAATTCCAGTGGTATACAATCTTGTAATTAGAAGGCAAAAGGAAAGAAAAACCATGGCAAAATACAGATGTAACACTACTGTGATCCACACAGTTCTGTTTATATGTTCTGATTGTCAGCTGCAGCTTCTCTCCTTTACAACAAACAATAGATCAGATAGTAAAACAAACTTTTTTGATATTAATTCCCAGGTATGCTGTTGGCAAGGGTGGCACCTCATCTTCCAGAATTTTAGGTGTATCCATGTTCCAGGGGCAAACTGCTGCATCAGTCAGTTGCCCCACTCTAGTTTTAGAAACTGCTGCTAGGACACAGAATGTCTGCAGAACTCCTACATGAAAAATTTGGTAACTGTCACTTTTATTGAGGAAGGAAAAAGCCCCAACAAAACAGATTGAGCAAGTGCAGGAGCCTGAATGATAGCAAGTGATTAAAGTGGGAACACTGACACAGCTGATGAGAAAAAGAAAAATGATTAACTGTCTAGAACAGGCATATTTAGGAAGCGTGATATATGTGCTACAACTTTAGGACTGACACTTTGCAAAGCTGGAAAAAGAACAAGTAAATTATAAAACAGACTCATCCTAATCATTACAACTAAATGCATCCTTAATATGCACTGGCATATCTGGCTAAGAAAGAAGACAAACATGAACAAATTGGATTCTGGAATTAAAAATTTTTAATTGGTTGTGGCACAAAGATTCTGTGTTTGTAAACATCTATCACCAACTACTAAACAAAGCTTTTGTTTTAACATATAATACTCTAGCATTAAAAATATTTTTTTAAAAAAGTATTTTCTCTCCTAAACCTTTCTGAGAGAAGCAGAGAGGAGGTTCTCTCCTCAGGCTAGACAGTAAATCCACACAGTGTTGTTTTTCTCTACTCATAACACTTTGGGTTTTAGGCTAAACCAGACTTTCTGAAAATTACCTCGTAAGAGCAGGAGTAGCCATGCCAGCTTGCACTCCAATAGCCATAGGAATACCTCCACAGCGGATATTTCCCAGCTCTTCTGCCACTGCAATGTTATAGGAGAAGTCCAAGCCCATGCCACCATATTCTGAGGAAAAAAAAAATCTATGATTCTCATGCTCTAGACTGGCACAAGCAGCAAGAAAACAACAACAAAAAAAGATGTTGCTACAGCAAGGACTTGCCAACTGCGATTTAACTGCTAATTTTTAAGTATTTGACAATTATCAGCTTTCCTTTCACAAAAGTAATACCACACAATTCTTTACAGTATCTGAATTGAGAATTACACTTGCTCTAATTATCTAAGTGCACATCAGGTCACCTCTGAGTATTCTAAGTAGTCTCATTACTTTTACTGGAAACAGCAGGAAGAAGTGACATGCTGTTGAAAATTATATCAGAAGGCAAAATTACTCTTTCCAACAGCAAGGTCATATGAACAGATCACAACACAAGGTAAGAAGTGCTTTTATTTCCCCATGATAACACCCGACACCCCCTCTCATCCCACAATGCAATCATCTTGTTCAGACACAGCAGTCAAGTCAGCATGGAGTGAGACCACATGCAGGTCGTGTTTCTATGCTAAATTACTGTCGTAGCTCAAAATTCACGTTAGGCACAACTACAGTACTGAGCACGTGTATTTCATGCACTGGCACCTGGTCCATGCAGTGATTAAAGCATTCTTTGTTCACAGGGGGCTGACACCTGGGATGCTGGCCTGGTGCCAGCACAGCCCATTGCTCCCCTTCTCCCCTCCACATTCCAATCTGCAAATTCAATTAAAGAATGAATTATTCTTCACCTCACTCCTATGCCCAGTGCTGATAAACCCACTATAGAGTGAAGCACAGAAAAGGGCTACATTGCTATGGTGGATGAGGTGATTTTTAGCTGTATTAAATAGCTTACAGTTCAAAGGAAATACAGTGAGAAAGCAAAGGTTACTGCTTGATGTCATTAGTTGAACGAGCAGCTGTGATTAGATAACATAACCTCCTTTTTTTTTTAAATTTCCTTGAAGATCGGTTAAGAAAAATTCAAATAAATAGATACAAACCCTTACCCCTCACATACACAATAAGGGGCAGATGACCCTCTTCTGTTTTCACTTGCTGACCTCAAACACTGAGTACATCCCTCTACTGACCTGCTCTGTAGTTTTCAATAAACACCATTAAATAAAAGTCAAAACACCACAGTTCATAAACATGGGGCTTCGCATGCTATCATCTGTTTTCTAAACCCACAGAAACTATTTTTGTGCATACTTTCCCTGCTGAAAGGAAAACACTGTAGGAAAGGCTAAGCATAAAATTTGGTTTTCAAAGACCCTATCTCCTTAGGCCATACTGAATAGTCTAGACTGTCAGAATTAAAAACTGGCTACTTTTCCAAACTTTTGCTTGAAAAGAATGTTTCTTAAAAATATACACACTCTTAAAGTTCCTACTGGGAGCTTAAGCAGTGCAATGAAACAACAACAATATGGAAATGTGTTTAACATAACAATTTAATTTTCTTGCCTTTACACAACCCCCATCAGTAAATTAAGGCTCTGAGGAGCAGTAAGGAAAGTATGTGCACATAAAGACAGGACTGTTTAAAGATGTCTGGCATGAGAGAGATTTTGCTAATTTCGTATGGATCTATAGCAGAATTATAATAGATAACCTCAGGTTGGGCACCTCACAAATGCTTTTCATTAGATTTTTTTTTTTAAATCAGGCAATACTTTTATTGCCAAACTACTGTTATTACTGATTTTATCTTTAGTTTTGTCTATCAGGCAGTTATATTCTCATCTTTCACTTAAATTTCACAGATCAAAACCTTAGTTTCTAGATTTATCCTTAGTAACTTCCCAGGAGGAATGTTATGCACAAAACTGACCCAAAGAAGGGCTATTTTATCCAAGTATACAACTTACAGACATTCTTTGTTCATGCAGTCCATTGTATATTACCACATAACAGACTCTTCTTACTCTCATTTGAGATTAATTACTAAGAAGTACATTTTAAAAACAAAATCCTGCCAAAGGCCAACTTTTAAAGGGATGACAATGAAAGAATTTCTGACCAAAGGGCAGAATGAAGCTTTGGGAGCTGGGGGTGGAGAGGGAAGCCCTGCCAGGAAAAGAGATGATAAAATCCAAAGATTTTATGATCTGGGGATAGAAAATGCTAGAGACAACCACAGATGCAGGCAGGAAGGGCAGAAGCAAATGGTAAAAACATTAATCAGACCACACCTAAGCTTTCATCAGGTCTGTTCCAGGAGCCAAGAAGTTAAATTTTCATGGAGAAAATGTGAGTGATTTGATGGACAATGGTAGGGGATGTCTTTTTGAGCCCTGATTACTTGATCAAGGCGTTGATTGACTTGTTAGTGCAGCCTGTGATGCTATATCCCCAGTAATTTGGGCAATTTAGGGCCTGGCAAAGCACAGTTGTGTCCCATCTCCTTGGAGAACTGGACCCCCACACCGAGCCAGGTTGCCAGTGGGGTCACACAGAGCAACAGCAGGCAGTGCTGGCTACAAGCACCAAAGCATCTTCCTTTTTTCCTCACCTCCTGGTGGCAGTCTGGTGTTCACAGCCCCACTGCTGGAACTCCAGCCAGCTATTTTGGGGCTGGTCCAAGCACATTTTCCTGCATGACATGGGATTCAGCTCTTAACCAGAGACAAAACCACCAGGCCATTCTTTTTGCTATCTGCTTCAGTGATGATGGTGAATGTTTTATGGACTTAATATTTAATTTTTATTTGGAATTAAATTAACTCTTTTTGGAATAACTCTTATTTGCAAAAGAGGGAATATGCTGGTGGTAGTAGGTTTGTATTCGCCAGTCTCATCAATGAAAAACACTTCTTGGAAATATCTGTACCATGATATTATGCTAACAGGTCATTTAAAGTTTAATTCGCAAGAGAAAACACCATGCCTAAAGAGGAGTGAAAACTTTGGTGAAATTTTGGGTGAAAAATCCATAATGAAAAAAACCAAATCAATTCCAGAATAGAGTGCTTTACAAAACAAACAAAAAAAAAAAAAAAACCCCCTAACACCCCCCCACCCAAAAAAAAAAAACAACAAAAAACCCCCAAATCAAGAATAACGAACTATATTTAAATATTCACATACAAAACATTCCTTGGGTAAATATTTTGTTTTACTTTAAAATGAGATGAGGGACCTTCAGGTAATTGTTTGGCTACATTGCCATTTTTAATTTGCAAGAAATTTAAAAGAACAAAGCACAAACTAGATTAAACTAGGCAGAAAGTCTAATGAACTACTGTTTTTATAATTGAAAACAGGTAGAAAAAGGCAACTCAGCTATATTCAAATTATTTCTGTTTTGATGATAATAGCACAACTTCCAGCTGTTAAATTGCCTAATAAAATATCTTATCCGTTGTTGGATTTCAGATTCTTTTACAAAGCAATTAAACCATAAGGCTCAAAGCAGAGAGCATAGGAACATACAAATAAATATTCTGTACTGCAGCCCATGGGCAGGACCCAAGCTGAAGGAAGGAAAAATTGTGAGGAGGAAAGAATAGCAGAGAGATTGTGCTATGGACTGCCTACAACCTCCCCTCCCCATCCTGCTGTGCTGCTTGGGGTGGGGAGTGAGGTAGATGACTCAGGAATGAAGAACTGAAGCTGAACTTGGGAATAAGGGGAAGAGGATGGTGGAACATCTTGTTTTAATTTGCCTTTGCTTCTCACTACACAAATCTGCTTTAATTGGCAGGAAGTTAAAACAATTTTCCCCCAGCCAAGTCTGCTTTTTACCATGACGGTAAATGGTGACCAGTCTCCCTGACTTTTCTCTCCAGCCAGGCCTTGGTCCTATATTTTCTTCCCTGTCCTGTTGAAGAGGAGGAGTGAGCTAGCAGCTGGCCAAGGTGAACTCACCACACCATGGTCAGCATATTAACCTATTCCTTTAAATTGGCTCTCTGCTTTTCTACTAATCACCACCACCACATTATTTTAACACTCCCACCCCGAAAAAGCTCCTTATTTTATATAGACCAGCAGACTTTTACATGTCATGTTTGTGACCCTGGCAGTGGAGTAGGAATCCAGAAGAACACAGTGAATCTTAAAAAACATTCTTCTTAAGAGATGCAAGTATACATTCTACTAAATCTGATCATTTAGGGTATCCGGACTTTTATATATGAATATGGGGCAGACAGCACAGATGATGCCCAAAACTGCAAATGAAAGAGCAAGACATGATGAGTTGCAACATGTCAAAATGAAACACTGTTGAGAAGATCAACTGGAGAAACAAAGGCAGAGAAAGTCCATGAAAAAGGACTCATAAAGGCAAATGAGAAGCTGAAGTCTTTCATATAATCATTTCACTTTTAGGAAGACCAGAGTGTTTCTTGCCAATTGTTCAGGATCCCTGTTCAAATATGATTCTGTTCAGTGACGAGACAGGCTTGAAGTCTCTAGTCAAAAATTTGTTAAGAGTTTACAAGTGTCTCTATTTGGAATTTGCTTCTGAACCCCTTCTAGTAGCTGTCAGTAGGAATGACATCTGCAGTGAAAGGGGTCTGTAAGTGAGTGAAAGCAAAGTGAAACAGGTGGTCCTCAATGTTTTAAGAATGTAAGTGAGCCTGGAAAATGGAATGATGATAATACAATACAGCTTTATCCAGAACTCCATTTAAATGCATATATCATTTATCTTGTTTGTTTACATAGTTTCCAAAGTTTCAATAAAGTGAAAGTGAAATAAAGTAAATCTACACCAAAGAAAATCACTCAGTATTATTTCTGCTATTGACATCTAACTTAGTGCAAGAAAACAACAAACCTGCTTACATTTCTAGTGACTAGGAAAACAAATAAAGCATGAATCAAGTCCCATTTTGAAGATAGGTCTGAGACATGCCTATATTTGACACTAGGATGACAGAGCTAATTGCCAGTTTTCATCACAGCCTACAGTTTTAAATCAACAGATGCAAAATTTAAGTGTTCAAGCCTTATTCACCTGTCATAAATATGGTTCAAGAATTTCAGCTCCGGAGAACTACGAAGAGCCTTGAAGCTACATAACTGCAAATGTCATCAGGTAGGACAGTACAGAAATCCATATTATAATTCCTTTCCTCTGTTTTATATAGAAGGAATTTAAAGAATCACCAAGGGTGTACTCTCTGTCTTGTGCAATATCCCATAAATCCATTCTGAAAAGTTGAGACTAATGAAGTTCAGAAAACGCCTCCTGCCTTCTTTGTTATTTGGTTCGGGCTGGGTGTAGAGGGAAAAACCTCTCATTTAGTTTAATAGAAACACTGTGAGTCCAATTTAGTCTTGTTGAGATTAAGACATATGTATTTTTTGGCTATTCCTCTCCTCCCCCAATCAATTCACAAAAAATGAAACAACAAACCAAAAAAAAACAACCAAGAAGAAAAACTCTTGACACAAACAAACCCTTGTACCAGATGAGAAGTTCCTTATAACAATTACCTTAGTCAGACAGACCAAACTCTATCATTTGAATGAAAGTTTGTCCCAAACCAGGAAAAACTATTGTGTTTCATGATTTTGTTTGGTTGATCCTAGAAAGATTGCAGTCACATTCAGTACTTGCTCTCTCACAGATACTACTTCATCCAAAATTTCCAAGACAGATAAGGGCTTATTCTGCTAACCAAACTTTAAATATCACTCTTGTGATCCAGTGAACCCTTGCAAAAGGAAAAATATGGATTGGCTTCTCATTACTTTTCAAGCACTCACTGTTAGCAGACCAAGTACAATCCCAAGAGCAATTAACAACGCAAAATGTGTGTTTCTACAATACTCTTTCTGTATTCTGTATTCTGTTCCCTCTTGCTACAGAAGCCATCACAGTGTCACCACAGAAACTAAATTTACTGAGATGACTAAGGTGATTGGGTCTGTCTAGCACTGTTTTAGGTTAAGAAAGAGCTACACTGTAAAATAAAGGAGAAACTTCTCCCACAGTGTAAGGATAAAAACCCTTCTATAACTCCACTACAAAATACCACAGAGGAACTTGGCAGTGCCTACCATTGAGCAGATTAATACCACCACTAAGCAGGTAAATGCACCACACAGACCTGGCCCCAGCTTGCAGCAGCATGGACACGTTCGAAAAGGGTTTAAAGCTGTAAAAAACTTTTAAAAGCCAAAGCAGTATATTCTAAATCACTAAATTGCCAATAACAGAACTTGCTACCCTCTGCTTTAGAAATCACCTCTCATGAATTTGTAAGTTTTCTTCATTTTCTAAGTGGTTATGCAGTATATCACCCAGTGACATTGAGTCACCAATCACATCTGTATAAAACTTCCAACCCAGAAGGTTATCAGAGCTCTAAAAAATAATATCATACAAACCCCCCAAATTGTGTACAATGTTATGGGGAAGGAAATGCTAAGTTGCCTGGTACAATAGAATAAAATGTGCACATGGCAACATAAGACACATTAACACTGTAAAAGATGCAGTAGCCAAAACCAGAAAGAGGAAAAAGAAGATCCAAAGTGTACACAGCCCCAGACACCAGCTATTGCATCAGCTCCAAGTCAGAGAAAAACTTCAAGCAATCCCCTGATCACAGACTCCTAAATCGTCTTTTGCCTGGAGTTTTAAATGGAGTTTATTTTTCCCTGCTCAGGTCTGATCCAACATCTATTCCAAAGAAACTGGAATTTAATTGAAATAGTTAGACTACCCTACAATTTTTTCTTTACAGTTAGAGTACAGATCTCAGTTATTGTACATTTGAAAATGTCGGTCAAACTGAATGCCACAGCATAAAGAGAATGAAAATATCCCCAAACTCATAAAAAAAAAGAAGTCAAGATGTATATAGGCTGAATATCTCCTCTCCTGAGCTTCAGCAGCAAAGCCATGTTACTTCTCATGGGGCTTCTCTTTGGGCAAGCTCATAAACAAATCATAGAATGGGTTTCAAAGATATCACCTTTGCAACCTTGCCTGCTGCTTGAGATCAGCCAACCAGCAACAACTACCAAGCTCCTCATGTATATTGAACACACACATTGCTGCAAGCTCTGGCACACTCGCCTGCTCTAAGCCTGGCTTGTGGATGCTCAAGTAAATTCTCTGAGTCAGGCATATCCAGCAGTGAATGCTGCTTCTCTCCAGCTTGAAGGTGGCCACCTTTCTGACAATCAGGCCACCACTGCCTCAAATCCTTCAACAATGTGTGTGCCCACTGTAGTCCTACTGACACAACCATGAGTCAGCCCTCAGAGGCTCCAAAATCTGTCATCAGCATCCGTCAGCCCCACGTAAAATGCACTCTTCCTCCTAAGAAAATGTCTGCACAGCTGCTCAGCTATCTTAAACATATTTGTTCATTTTGAACAGGTAATAATTAATCCCACACCTGTACAAGAATGAAGCAGGTGTGTCATCTTTATGTGCTGCTGGTGCTCCTAGTCAGGACTCATCCTCTCACGTGAATGACCACAAACTCCTACAAAAAGTTCACATTACTCTGCATCACAGCAAATTTTCTTCCAGTAGGATCTTAAGTGAGAATGCACAAATAGATATTATAAGGAATATACAGTAATATACAGACATTCAACCATCCATAGGTGAACAGGGAAAGAAAATGGGAATTGACTTATCAATGGACAACAGACAGATATCCCAAAGAACATTCCCCAGTTTAAGCACAACAGAGAGGAAAGATGAGTAACATGACTGAGTACAAGTATGTTAGAAATTTTTAAAAGCTGGTTGAAGTCACTGTACTCGGTTTTGCAGCACTCGATGAGCAAAAAGCAGACTTACTGCTTTCATTCCTTTAAGGCATTTAATTACTTTCATTTCTTTAAGGCATCAGGATATATAGTCAATATTAAAAAGATCATTCTGTTTCTTCTGCATTCCAAATAAATAAATAATTTATCTGAGAAGCAATACTAAGGGATTTAAGGATTACAGAGTTATTACTTTTGCTACTTATTAAAATTTCTAGGCTAAAATTTAATACAAAGGCTAAATACTTATCAGCTGAAAGCTATGTTTAATTTTCTTTCCTTTGAGATCTTTTATTCCAGTCCAAGCTTGTTGGAGAAACAACAACATGAAAAGCTTTTAGACACTTAGCTCAACATGTCACACCAAAAGACATAAATTTTACTAGATCACACTTTCCAAAACTTGCAACCTCCTAATGGAATTATAAATTGAGAATTGAACTTTTGGGCATGGGGGTAGAAACTTGAAAAATGCTAATTTTCAATAACTTAAAAAAAAAAAAAAAAAAAAAAGGGATTTCAGCATGTGTGCAGTGAATAATGAAATAAACTTTGGACATACTCTGGAGCTAGCCTGGCCAGCACAGGGGTTTCAGTTCAGTAGCACCAAAATTGGAACAGAAATGCTCTGCAGGAGGTTTCCACAGGAATTTCTGGTTAGCTCAGACTTAAGAGACTAAAAGAATTTCCACTGGCTGACTTCTTAAGTCCTTGAGATGTTGGGTCAGATACTGAGAAAAACATAACAAGCCATCCTAGAATTCTTGCCACATTGCAGGTCAACATATTCCCAGCACAGTCACACACCACAAATTATTAAAGAGACATCTCTCAAGTAATGCCACAGCTAGAAGCCCACCCCTGTCTCATTAGGTAATTTCCTTGTTAATAAATTCTCTTTAGCTGGCAACATCTGCGTGTGCACGCTGACACAGCTCCAGTGTGAGCAGGGCTGGGACCACCAGTGCCACAGCTCCTTGTCTCTGGCAGCTCCCAGCTGCTCACTGCAGGGCAGCCCGTCCTGCTGCTGGAGCATCTCCAGAGGTTTCAGTTCCCCAGTACAGCAGAAACCAGAGGAGAGCATCTTCTGTATTTGTGATCGTTGAGAAACCTGACTGGTTTTGAAACTGCTTTCAGATAGCAAAAGCAAAGAAATAAAAGAGAGTTTCTAGATCTGAGCAATGGATTGTGGTGACCTCTTACAGACAAAACTCAAATTTGCAGTTTTACAGGAAAGGCAATGGGTTTGATCTTAAACTGGGAACAGAAGTCAAATAAAAAAGCAAAAATATGAGTATTTTTATAACATTAAGTTGTATGTTTACATTTCTGTCAGGTGATTATTGATTACAATTACTTCTGTCAGGTGACCTTATTTTTTTTGAAAGACACACAAAGGAAATGTCACAATAAAAACCAGTTTTGGGGTAAAAATGAAAGACTTTTTGCAATGTCAGAACAATGCCTTTCCCCTTCATTTTCTCCAACAAAGTCAATATTTCAGTAAAACCAATAAGTTTCCATGCTTTCTCTATTCTTGATAATTTTAATGGAGAAAACATTTAATGGAAAACTTTTATTTGGTTTAACGAGTGCGGATAGACATTTTAAATGCTATTCTAGAGCTGAAAATTTCTGGCTCAGTTGTCATTTTTGCCTATGAATCTCTGTGCATCCTTGTCCTTAAGATTTGTCAGCCAGACTGTATCATGAAACAGATAATCTGTTTGTAGAAGAGCTGACACAACAAAATTCTAATCTGAACTGCAATCTCCAGTGTGAAATACGCTACACTGCTCTTTTTATTTACACTGACATTGGAGGGTGTGCCTTGTATGTGGTACTGGCCAAAAATGAAACGTTTTTCACTATAGTGCAAGCATACCGCAAATCAAATTCCCCATTCCAGATTGTTTTCTTCAAAAGAACCTTCTACTCAAAGTATTATATTATTTCCATAAGCATTTCATCACCCAATGTAGTCTGCTCCAAGAAATTATTATTGATCAGAATTATCTGTTTCTTCTTACTGATCTGGTTCTGAAATCAGTAACAAATCAGCTCTCAAACCCACGGAAAACAGTTGTTCCAGGGGGGAATAACAGCACCCTACTGCAGACCAGATAAAGTTTTAATACAGTTTACAATTAAAGTCACATCAAACTGCCTAATACATAATTACCTGTGTAACACACTGAGGTCTGTAACATACCCAGAGAATAACCTAGTGCAAAAGGGAACGATGACACAGCTAAAGGTACCTGTAGAAGACTGAGATGAGTTAAGAAAAATAAAAAAACATCACCTTCCTCAACTCCCAGTCCTACCTGAACTATAATTAATGATCCTAAGAATTCATGCCCTCAGTAGTATAACTACCCTTTTACTATACAGCTTAGCTGTAATTTTTTCCAGCAGAAATAGAAAATTGATTTGGTCATAGTCTACAGTAAGGATGCCTTTGCACCACTCTCTATATAAACACTTGAGGCTAAAGTCAGACCTCTCACAGTTATGAATATTACCTCTGTTATTTACAGACCATTCAGGAACGCAAGCAGGGTTCACTGCCCAGCTCAGTAATTTACTTTTTCATAAGTAGCTATACAACAAATTTTATCTCAAATTCTTGTTCTCAAAATATCACTCTAGAGTTACACAGCAATAAACGTGTTTTTCAGGGCGATAATATATTGAATATGTGGACACATAGTAAATTTGTAAAGGAATTAAATTTCATTGTAATCTCCAAGTTACTCTGAAAGGCAAATTATATTAAATCAGCACATGTATTGTACTGTTATGGGATGTCCCTGAAACTGAATTTAAAATATTTATATTTTAAAATAAAAGAAGCAGAACAACTTTTATTGGGGGAAAAAAACCCAGTCTTCATAGAAATTCATAAATTATTCCAGGAGATATTTAAAAAATAATCTTAGAAGTATTGCCAAATACCTGAATTATTATCTTCATGGCTCAATAATCTAGCCAATAATACACCTTCCTTTCAAATTAAAAAACCAGAACAAAACAAACAACAACAAAAAATCAAACCAGGGAGTCCGGAGTCCTTCCACTGCCCAAGGACACAGACTGTCCAGAGTCATCATGCTTTCCCCATCTCTCACACCTCTACATCTAGAGAGAAGGTGAGGATGACGGGGGTGGGAAAAGTAGCCTTTTCATGCAGGAAAAAGCTCATGTCAAAACTGCCTATTATTACTAATTTTTTAAGTTGGTCTTGTATGATGGACTTTCCATTAGACTCATCTAATTGCAAAGAATTTTTAAAGCATTTACAAGCACCCATCAGCCACCAGGTGTTTATTACATTGTTGCGTGTACTGTTTCTAAATAAGTAACTGAAACATCTGAAATAAAAAGTAAAATCCTATTCAATTTATTGACAAGTAGTGTAAGAATCTCCAGACACAAAACACACAATTAGAAAATTATTTTAATATATTAAGGCTCTTTGTCGTGTTTTTGAGTTACATAACTTTCCATCTCATATGAAAAACTATTTTAAAAGGACACTCAATAGTCAAAAACTATTTGCCTAATTTTCACGTGCCCGTCTATCACCACAGGCTTCTGTGGCCATGAGACCCCACTGGGCAGCAAAGGCCTGCAAGAAAGGGAACTGAAGAGGATTTTATTACAATAGGCACCTTTTATCACAGTTAGATATCTCACTGTGCAGCCACTCTAAGTAAAATTGCTGATGAATCCTTTGTTTCCCTGTGATCTCCTGGACATTTCTGTTCAGAGAGAGAAATATTTTCCACCACCTCCTTGTTTCTCTCAAGCCACATCTCCAAAGAGCTGGCTGATAAACTTTCCAGTATTTCAGAGACACTCTAAAGAGGTGTTGGGCTAAATTTTTTCCCTTATTTATGGGCAGGGCATGACACAGGAGGTGGCTGGGACTGCAGGGACCATCCTAATGACCCACACAGGGAGCCCACTGCTGCTGGACCCTTGGAGTTCACCTGCAGCTGAGACATTGTGGGCTTTCCACATTGCACAGCAGGGGCAGCAGCGTGCAGATGTCTGCCCTGGAATGGGTCTGGCTTAAAATGCATTTACAGTACAAATCTTGTATCTCACAGTCATGCAAAAATGCAGCACGGTCAGCATCTCTGAGTACCCTTAGTCTGGTGGAGACACCAACCCCATACTGACTCAGACTGTCTTAATAAACTGCCCAAGAGCCAGGTCAGCTCTTTAAGGGTGTGAAGCAGCTTTTTCATTAACATTAGCATGATCAGAGTCCAGAGCCAAAGAAACAAAGTGATATGTAAGCATCTGTAATCAGTGACCCATTCTGGAGCTTCTGCAACGTCTCAGATAAAATTATAGTAAATGTATTACAACCCATAAGCTTCATGATGCTGAGCATACTGCACATCCTTTCAGCACTGCATTATTATAGCCCTTTTCTTCCTTTAGAACTACAACTATTTGCTAACTCCTTATGATAAATGCAATGCATAGCATCTTTCAGCATCAGGTAGTCCCAAACTGAGTGATTCTGGCAACAGTAAATTAATGGTGAGCAAAGCAGCAGTGACTCTGCCTCCTTTTTCCCAACTACATCATTATATTGAACCATGAAGACTGAGAAAGCCCACACCAAAGACATCAGTTTATGCTCAGCTCTCACCCTGTGTTTAAAATAGTTGAGTAAAGGAGAAATATATTGTTCATTGAATACTCAATTATCTAAATTAGCAATAAGTTTTAAGACCATGCTATACATCATTGAAACAATGAAAACTTACATGAACAATTTCTCACTTATAAAGTCGGAATTCTCTTTCCAAAAAATAACCAAAACCAAAACCAACAATAAAAACAAAAAGCCTAAACAAAAAAAATAAGGCAGGGGAAAGAGAGATAAGTTTTTCTGTCTGGAAAAGATCACAGCATCTTCTAGGCTACAGCCACATCACATCACAGATGACATAAAACAAGTCAAACATGAATTAATGTGTATCTTCTATCTCAAAAAAACTCCAACACAGAAACAAAGGGAAAAAAAGAGCTTATTTATTTTGCTCCCATTTCTGCAAACATGGTATAACTGTAATGACCAAGCTTCTGTTTTTCTTACACCACCGTGTGTCAATTAAGAATTTTTGCCTGTTTGAAATACTTCTCACTTTGTGGCTAATGCTGTTTTCTGAATTTTGGAGTAGCACTGATAAAGTATGGACTGAGAGCAATTAACAAAAGCAAGACATGAAAAATGCAGCAAATACAAATTCACCTAAATGGCATGCTAAAAGACAGACCTTAGCAATTACACTTTCAAACCAAACCATATCACTATTCTCTTCATTTTAAGGGGGTTTACATGAAAGAATAGATTCATTTTCCTGTTGCATAGATTTTTCTTATGTGTTAGAAGTATTGCTATGGAAAGAAAAAAAAATACCCACAAAAGGAACGCCAACCTTTTACCATTTAAGGGAAATTAATGTTTGGAAGCTCTGCTGTTGCAGGCTGAGGTTACCCACACTAACGTTTTACCACAGGAAAATGTCTTCCACTTGCAATTTAATTGCAATTCACTCTGTGAGATTTGGCTTGCTCCTGACTATGTGCTGGAGTGGTTAATCTTGCCCTGCAGTTGAAAAGTTGTGTGCAGCCTGTCAGCTTCCAGAAAATTTTAGGCTAAAACTTTAAGCAAAAGAGAAGAACTACCAAGTTTTACCGTATTGGAATGAAGAGATATAAGAAACTGGTTACTCTTATTTGATGATGAATATGCTTGAGTAATCAAACAACAAACCTGATATGATTTTCGCTTGTTTTCCATCTCTCAGTGTATCCTTCCATGCTGACTTTCCAGAGCTAAGATGTGTCTTCAGACAAATCCTGTTCTCTGGTTTGTGTTTTCCATTCTAATGTGGGGTGAAACTGCTCCCTAACTTCTTCCTCAATGGAAGGTCTTTATCATACCAATGAAATGCAGCTTTGGGCACCATGCTATTCCTTATGCTAATGAAGATTTATCTTCTTTTTCCCGCATTCAGGATGGTTTTGGAATGTCTTAGCAAGATGAATGGGCATTACTGATCTGATTGTTTTGTTGATTACAAACACAGAGAAGATGGAAAAATTCAAACCAAATTCATAGAGATTTTACAGCTGGATCAGGAGACCTCTCTGTTTAGCCTGCCAGCAATGGAGAATGTGCTGCAACAAGGTTATATAAAAACTAATCATATTGGAATTCAATTATCCCTAATGTTTCCCAGTTGACTCACTTTACTTTTTTATAATCTGACCTCTAGCTAAGTTTCTCAACTGCTGTCAACAACAGCCACAAGTGCTGTGCTCTGCCAATTGCTAAGCAAAAAGCCCTCAGCTCCCCACACTGCCTTGCTGCCTCCCCATTTCTTGATGGTCAGATTTCACTTACAGATACAAGGTATTACCTGCCATCAGGTGTTTCCTGCCAAGGAAGAGGGACACCAAGTTGTACCTCTTATCGTTCATTTACCCATTCATCTACCTTCATTTTCTTATCTCCTTGCACAAGCACAGAAGCATTTTGTATATCTTTTAAAATAAATGGCCAGTGAGACAATAAAGCCTTGGTACTATACTATGAACTTCCTATTAAAATACCCTACTACTTACTGAAAAGATGAAAATTTTTTCCCCTTAATGATGACAGCAGGATTTACAGGACTGGTAAAAGGCATGGAGGAGGATGGTGTGGAAGGACAAAGTAATTTAGAAACAGTGCATTGCCTGCAATTTACTGTTGTGATATTTCTGGTCTCTATGACAAAGTAGATGCTGCAAGAAAACTAACACAAGTCTAATGAGCAAGTCTCTTGATACGCAAGTTATGGGATTTTACCACAATCTTGAAGAAGCCAAAGGAGAAAAAAAAGAAATCCTGAAGCTGAGAATAGTATAATTAATTAACAAGGAACACAATAGAGGAGCAATTTCAGGGAAGTGCATGGAAAGGAAGGCAGACAGCTGGGGAAAGTGATGCTCACCTTTGCAAAGAACAAAGGAGAAGGAAGTTTAAGAATAAAAGTATTTTATTTTTAAACCTAATTCAATGAAGCAAGGAGAGGAAGGAAATATGAATCCTCACAACCAACTTGGTATGTGCTTTATCTGGAGATTCCTCCTGGAAAAAGTGAACAATAAGAAAAAGCTTCAGAGGCAGGTAGACACTCTGGAGAAACAACCCAGCTCCACCACTTAGAGGAACTCAGCTTTAACAGACTGTGATTTTTTTATTGCCATCCTATAATAGTGTCTGGTATAAGAGTGGCCTCCATGGAAATGGGCATGTACAGGACAAACCTAACAACAGGATGGGGGCTCACAGCTCTACAGAGACTGCAGGCCCAAATGCAGGTTTGGGACTTTTACCAGCTGGGACTCTCATTTTCCTTACCCATTGTGAGGATTGGTTTGAAGATAACACACTATCCCTCAGTATGAACCACTGCCCCATTTGCAAGCAGAAACCAGCGGGAGAAGAATTTTTGGCTCCTGGAGCAGCCATGGCTGTCACACTGTGGTTCTGCCAGCAGCTCTGCTGTTATTCCAGCCTAAGCATAATTTGTCTCTGCCCGTTTGTTTCCCCATCCTTCAGCCACACAATCACAACTGCCTGAAGCAACAGAAGAGTTACGAAATAACCAGTACTAAAAAGTGGCAGATTGTTTTAAATTATACTACAGTGCACTTCACTGGTTATGCTATCTCCCTGTACAACACAGAGGGTCCCCACTTTTAATTATTAGAAGGATACTCTTTAAAATCTATTTGTAAAATTTACACCAGCTCCTTAAGAACCTCTGTAGCAAGAAAGTGTGCTTCCACTTTAAATCTCCCTTTTTTCTAATTCTAATGGCCACTCTACACACTCTTTAAAGAGTGTCACCAATCCCAACAGGACTGTCTGAATAATGCAAAACCAAACTAGATGTATAGGAAAAACCTCCTGTCCCATACCCAAATTCTATATAGAAGTTTCAGATTTGTCTGTTTAATACTGTTTATGGGTCTTTTACATGACAGATAGCAAAAGACATGAACAAAATCACACAAATTTTTGTGCTTTGCTCCCCAAAATTTGCTTTAGACATCTTGCCATGGCATACACTCTCTAACTTCAATGTGACTTAACAAGCTGTCTAGAGGGAGCACCATGAAAACTGAATACTGATGTTCTTCTTACTTACCTTTTTCTGTTTACAGTTGAGATTATTTTCTCATTAGCTTCCGGATATATGACTGAACATTTTTCACTGCTTTCAATGATGACATAAGCTAGGTTTCTTTTACACAGAAACAGAGCAAAAGTTTTTTTATAAAATAAATATATATGTGATTGAAATGTGTATAGCAAATAATTTGCAGTCAGAAATGGTCTTTTTTGTCTGTTCGCTAATAGACAACAAACTTATAAATGTGTTTGGAATTGTTCAATAAACACTTTTTCTGAACAAATTTATGGAGATTCTGAAGACAATCTGCCTATTAGCAATACCAACATGATTTTCTTTCATTATTCAAACTTTCCCACTTTTCACTGAAAAGAGACTTATTTATATCTGTTCTATCTATAAAGATGCTCTCAATGATGGTTAAAGACTTGAGGACATGAGAAGGAAAGCCCAGAACCTCTACAGAAGGTCCCAGAAGACTGAGTCCCAGCTGCATATCTTCTCCATTAATACAACTGGTATGTCTTCATCAGTAAGGTTTCCAAATTTTGGTGAAAAGTGATAATCTCAGCATTTCATTTGCTGGCAGTTTTTCAGCCTATATTTCTCATTTTCTTCCACTGTCCTAAACAGGTCCTCATTTCTTTGTTTATGCCAGACACTTACATTGTAATCACACAACTCTAATCACTCCATAGCTCAACTAAAGAGCTCCTAAATTGTTCCTACAAATCAATCCTCTGAGCTTTCTTAATTTCTTCCTTGACCTCATTAGTTTTCCAAAAACTTTCAGGCCAAGACATGCCCAGCTAATAGCTTCCATTCCAAATCTGTCCTCAGTGTTAGTAAAATATGCAGTTAATTTAATTTTTGTCCTGAGAGCTCTAGATGAAAATTCCCTGAAACACAGAAAAGATTGATTCCCTCTTTTTTGAGCTTTCACTGGTAATTACAGTGGTGACCTCTGCAACTCATGTGGTAAACAGATGCAGAAAGCAGCCTTGTAGCAAACAGAAAAAAGAAAACAACTTTTTAAATAAAGAATGGGATCAAATTCTGCTTAAACATAAAGGATAAACATTCTGACAGCAGAACATGGTTCAGTGCTACTTACTGAACTTAGGCCTTTTACTGGCAGAAGCAGTCCAGCACCACAGTGAAGTTATTCCAACAGTCTAACATGAAGACCTCTCAAAAATGTCCCTCCAGCTGATGAACAGCTGGTTAAAAAAAAAAGTCAAGATCACAGATAAAATATATTACTTGTCTCTAGCAGCATATAAAATGGTAATTTTTCAGTATTTTTTATTTGGGAAAAAGAAAAGAACCATAGGAAGCTAAGGTGAGTTAAAAATTAAAAACATATCTAAGTTTGTTTTTTTTATTATCGCCACTAGACATGACATGTGCCAGGAAAAGGGCTCTGTTGTTTCTACAGTTTTAAACAAATTAACTACATCCCTCCTAGCCAATAATGTATGCTGCATTAACTATAGATAACAGACTAAAAGACACCTTATTTAAGAATATCCTCAATTGCTACTTGGGATTTGGAGCAACCAGTGCATGGAGATCCAATTTTACCCCACGTAAAACCCTCATCTTACTGTCATCTATGAAGGGTTACAGAAACTGCAGTCACCCTTACTACTACAGACTCAAGTCATTCAGTCTGCAGCTCCTCATGAATATTCTCATGAAAATAGATACACTGCATCTCCTGTGTGGTTCAAGATACAGCACTGCTTCCTTCATTCCCTCCTGCAGTGGGAGGTTGGGAGACAAGCATGGAAGCAAGCACAGTTTTGATGTCAGTGTGAAGAACAAACACTGAAAGTCACAGAGCATGACTGCGATTTCCAGCAGCTGAGGGTGTCTGAAAATGCAGGGCACCTGCAGTAACTCACTTGGAATACCTCTTGCCACCGCATCAGGAACAGTTGTAAACACAGAAATAAATCTCACTAATACCTTCCCATCAGTTACCATTGTACTGATTTAATCAGGTAGAAGCTGGGTTCATGCTGCCCTTTGAAGAAATGATGGGCAGAAGAGTCTAATTCCCACTTTGCTGCATGACCAGACCCCACAGCTGCACGGTGGTTTCTCAGACAGGCTCTCTGCTCTGCCATCCATACCTTTTGCTGCCTGGCAGGGTGGTGGGTCTGTGGGAAAACAGGGAGCTGGGCAGGACTTGCACAGCACATCGCAGCAATGCTTCCATGCCTGCAATTCCACTGCTAACAAGTCACATCCAGCCACTCAGCAAGATGCAGGACCAAAGTCTCAGGTAAGAACCAAGGTACCAGCAGGAAAAATGGACAGCATATTTTTTGAAAATGTAAAAAAAATAGAAGCATAATTTTACTTTTTATTCCTCTAAGAGTGAGATCTGAGCCTCTGTGTCTTTACTGAAGGAACAAAGAGACTCAGGTGTATGATCCTTACGACAGCTTGAGACTGCTTAAGAAATGTTTACACAAAACCACAAGATTTATGAAGCATGAGCAAGCTTCCTCACTTCAATCGAACTGGCAAGTTTACAAATTTCAGTATGACACATTTATTGCAAACTTACAGTAATGTCCATATGCCCAGAAGCAGGAATGGAAAACTTAAGAGTTTGTAAATGCTTCACTGAAATTTCACTAGCTGGTTAACAAATTGGCATCTCCAACTGGAAGTATGTCTACTAGTCAAAAAAAAAGCACATTGAACCTCTGAGAAACAAGGCCTCCTGGACAGACTCCCATATCTGTAAATCCAGTCAGGAAAGGGCCTCAGAAAAAAAGATGATGTTCCACAAGCAATGCAATTATTTCACCCTTTAAGTAAAAAGGGTTCATTAATCTAAAGACTGGAAAATACGTATGTCTGGATGATGCTCTCAGTCATACAGTTTAGTCTTAGATAGTCCTGAGAGGAGCAGGGAGCTGAACCCTATTATACCTGTGGGTCCCTTCCGACTTGAGGCATTCTGTGACCCTGTGATGTGTCACAACACGCACACACACAAAAACATCTGTACCATAAAACACACATGTGGTGTGCACAAATGTACACCAGCAACGTGTGCTGCCACTCTGACTCATGTTTCAGACAACACGACTGAGCAGCCCTGCTTGGGGCTGACCTGGTTTTCCTTGTGGGACGAACACCAAGCACAACGTCAAGGCTGTTACCCCACTCCCCTCTCCCCAGTGACAAAAGGGGTACAGAGAAAGCTGGAGAGATTTGCCTAAGTCTGTTCAGCCACACCTGAGATTCGGCCTTGATATAAAACTGCACCCAGTGTCTTCACATGGACTGGTCTCCTACCATTCCTACATCTGCAGGTGTGGGTAATTAATAGTCAGGAAATTGGTCTAATTATTTTCAAATTAAATCTTTTAAAAACTCACCAAGATTTACAGTGAGTAACCCCTGCTAATTAAATATTGAAGGAATAAGTGAAAATAAGCTTCAGGAGAGGTGTCTTTGTGCCCCATTCCCAGTGCACAAACGATTTAAGGGCATTTACTAGAACTCATTAATTGGATCTGTGAGCTTCTGTTTGACCCCTGATTTTTCTTTAACATATTAAGGCTGTGTAAAATATGTATGAATACATGAATATGTAAAGCACAGCTACTGGAAATGGATTTATAAAGATTTTCTTAGAAAAACCAAACCAGTGAAGGCTTTGATGAAACATCCAAAAGAAAAAAAAAAACACTCAACAATTGTAATGTACCATCTCAAAGCAATACAGAAACACTCTATTACCAGCATGCAAAATATATAATATGTAGAATGTAAAAAAAAAACCCAATAAAAATGTAAAAAAATATATAAAATGTAAAAAAGCACTCCTGCAAAACAGCCCAGTAATTCTTCTCACAAAAATCTGAATATTTGCAACATTACAGTAGCCCACAAGGGTAGAGTGATGAAAAATTAATCAGGTGGGTAACCTGACAACAAACAGAGAAACAGTGAGGACAAATAACTTCAGTGAAAGTGGAAAATGGAATGGAATTTTTTTCTATAAATATTTATGGCATCAGTGATGATCATTACTCTGCCTGGTGACCAAGCAAACAAAAAGTAATTAGATTGGGGTATCTTTTGCCATCATGTAGAGGGGAAATCCTTTCCGAGCTCCAGGTGCTCTGCTCTCCCTGTTCCGTGCTCAGGCTTTGCACCACCAGCTCCCCACTCCAGGCCCTCAGGCTGCAGGCAGGAAAAAGGCTGGGGTGTATGGGGTAGGCAGCTCCAAATGCAGCTGTCCCAGCTGGTGCTGAGGGAGCAGCTCAGGCAGGTACTGGCCCAAGGGAGTGGGCAGCTTCAACCCACACCACGTTTCTTTTCTTGGTAGCACACATTCTTGTCTCTCTCCTCTCGCCCATTAAGGACTTTCTCAGACACTCAGGAACTGGTTATCTTTGGGACCTCAAATTAATCTGGCTGAGCTTGGTAATATCCTAAAGTATTAAAGGAAACTGAGCACTTAATGACATAAGAGATTTTTAGGAAACTGACTCAAACCACATCACGGTTTCATAAAAACAGCTTTCAGTGCCTCCCCCCACCCTTGCTTCCAAAGATCACTGCTGCAGACCAGGTAGCATTGGTTTTATTTCATCACCGGTACCCCTCTGCCCAAACTTTAAACACTGTTCTGTTCTGGACAAGAAAAGGGGCATAGTGACATCTGCCCATCCCCTGGGTGACACATCCATGAGTGGTTCTGGGAGCTTCCCTTGGTTACAGAGATGTTGCATTAGACATCTCCTGCCCTTTAATCCAGGGCCTATTAAAGTCAGTGAGGATGCTGCCTTTAAAACCACTGCAAGCAGTACTGGCCACCTGTCTCATCATTCCCTTGCTCTGCCTTGCACTGGTGTAATCATTCTGGGAGACAGGGGAGGTCTGCAGCAGAGAAACACCTAGGACAGACTGTCTGATCTGGTTACATGGTTCCAGGTACTTTGAAAGCCTTATTAGAAACCAACGAGGAAACGTCCTAAGGAAGCAGGGGAAGCATATTTATCACATCATTTCCTTTCTCTCATTACAATCTCAGTTTTCAGAAAAATAAAATTGCAAATATGTCTGCAGTTCTCATTGGTGTGCAGTAGAGCCAAAACCCAATAACTAGCACTCAGGCCTTTCACTGCACAGAGGTTATGTGAAGAAAGGTGATATTTGACCCGTAGCAGCTAAAAGGACACAGGCAAGCAGCAGGCACAGTACATTCGATTATCCAAGTCTCATCCAGCAGCCCGAGTTGCAAGTACTGTTGCAAGAACCAGATACATGTTGACATTTGGTCTTAACAGAGTATCATCTTGAAAACAAGCTTGACTATAATCCCTCCAGTTTAGTCCTTTGCAGATATATTATGACACACATCTCCCACACAAAAAAAAAAAAAAAAAAAAGCAATGTTTTGATTNAAGAGCAATGTTTTGATTGTTCTTTTTATTGACCAGCTTCACAAATATGATGTGCTCAGAGCCTATGCTGAACATGGATAATTTCATCTGGCCCTGTGCTTTAGAATGACTTCATATCATTGAGCCATTTTTCATCCTAAATTATACCCTGATTGGTTGCAACTTGTTACTTATGATTAAAATTGCAGCTGACCATTAAAAATGCATTTTTGGCATTCTTCAGGTTCTCCAGAGTCGGCTGAAATAAAAACACCCCTGCTGAAATAAAACCACCCCTGCTAAGTGATTTCACAGCCTGATGCCTGAAGAGCAAGAACATTTTCTAATATGTTTTTAAAACATTTCCCTTTTTTTCTGAAATTTACCAGTCTCGCAACAAAAAACCCCAAACAACCTTGACTCGTGAACATCACAGACAAGAGTGGGAAGGGCAGTTGAAAGCTGAGCAGGGATGTTGAGAGAAGGCAGAAAATAAACACTTCTCCACGAGGTTCATCTGTTGGGATCTTTCAAGTCTTAGGCTACAGTCACTCTCTCAAGACTTTCTGAGAGCAAGCACAAACCATCCTGATCAGGAATCTCCTGTCTCCCACATTCATCACAGCTACCCAGACTCCCAAATTTAGGGTTCATTTTTTGGCACTGCTCCAGATTTTTGCCATCCCTGCCCTCCACCTGCCAGCTATGAAGCCTCCTGGAAGCTGGCTCCCAGTGGGCACTCACCATCCACCCAGCATCACGGCCCTGGTTACACTGGTGGCCTCCAGACACAAGCAAAAAGAACTATGACCATGTGAGGGTTTTCATCTCACTGGAATGACCCTGTAAGTGTAGCTCTTGGGGTAGGTTAGATTTTTTGGGGGTTTTTTTTCCCCTTTTAAAATAAGCTGGCATAATTAGAGATAAAAAGGAAACATGTAAGGGCTTGTGCAGCTCCAAATCCAGGGATAATTGCAAAACACAAGTCTTACATCATCACTGTCTACTTTCATATTTGGCAACTTCAGCCACAGACAAATCGGTGCCTATGTTATGTTTTGATTTTTCCTCTTATTTGCAACATAATTTTCTTATTTTTTTTTTTACACAATACATCAACTAAATGACAATACTTCTCTTTGCAAACTTTTGTTTACATTTGCATGACCATGAAATTAACTATGTAGAATCATAGAATGGTTTGGCTTGACCTTTAAATGTCATCTAGTCTAACTCCTGCACTGAGCATGGACTCCTCCAACTAGATCAGACCTCTGTCTAACCTGACCTTGAATGTTTCCACAGACAGGACATCTACCACCTCTCTGAGTAACCTGTTTCAGAGCTTCAGCACCTTGAATGTAAAAAATGTTTCCCTTGCATCTAATCTGGCAGGCCTTGCTAAAGAGCTTGTCCTCAACTTTCTTATAAGCTCCCTTCAGGTACTGAATGACTGCAACGAGGTCTCTCTGGAGTCTTCTCCAGGCTGAACAAAACCATTTCTCTCAGCCTTTCCTCATAGGAGAGGTGTTCCATCCTTCTAATCATCTTTATGACCCTCCTCTGGACTCACCTCAACAGGCTCACATCTTTCCTGTGCTGGGACCCCAGAGCTGGATGCAGCACTGCAGATGGTTTCTCACAAGGGCAAAGGAGACAATCCCCCTCCCCTGACCTGCTGGCCACACTGCTTTCTAGGCAGTCCAGGATGCTTTTGGCTTTCTGGGCTATGAGTGCACATTTGCCAGATCATGTCCAGCTTTTCATCCACCACTACCCACAGCCGCAGTGTTGGTCCCTGCAAGGCTGCTCTCATATTTTACAGTGGATATTTGGGACTCAGACTTGGGTATTGTTCCATTTTATCTGTTCTCAGCAAGCTCTGTTATGACCAGAAATTAATCATTTCAATTAAGCCCTTTACTATTATTCGGCAGAACTTATATTTAAATTCCTCTTTCTTCCCAAACTTACTTAGTACGCTTCAACAACTACCTTTAAGGATACTCCCTTACAAGAAATTAAACTGCAAAGCTTTGGGATTTTTTTTGAGTGTTGTCAGATTAAACTTAATAATAAATTAAAAGCTGTTTCATAATGTTAAAGAGAATGTTCTGTATAATAATCTGCCTTCTGATGGTAATTTTTTATAATTAATTCCACCTTTCCATGCAATCTTTTGTGTTCTGTACTCCCACATGGAAAATTAGATCATTCAGCATGTGGAGGCATTTACAGAATACAGCTCACAACTACCCATTGAATAAATAAAATAGTGAAATGAAGGGAAAATTCTGTCAAAATACCAACTATTTTTTATTTTAAGCACTACCAGTGTCTTCATTCAAATGACAGGAAAGAAGATGATGGTAGCCAGTGTTAGAGATCACCACCCTTCTCATGTGCTGCTTCATCTCTCATCAGCACATGGAAAGTTTCTGCTGGAGGTTTTTTCCATCTTCCATCAAAGTCAAGCTAATTAGAGTGCTCACTGGAGTGGTAGGAGAGGGAGCAGGTTCAACCCTCAGATCTACGAGCCATGTCCACATACCCACTCTCTCTTCAGCTTCTCCTGGCTAAATCCATCAGTGGAAGACTGCACACCACAAACACAGACCTACCTATCCAAATCCAGGCAAAACATCCTAAAGCCATGCAGGGCAGCCCATCCACAGAACCCAGTGTGAATCCCAGACAGCTTGAAACTATGACAGAAGACCTGATGCTCCCTCCTGATTGCCCATCATGCAGGCACAAGGTACAATATAGAGCATGTCCCCCCTCTCCACCCTCACCACTTTGCTGAGCATTTCCTTGGAGAAAAGACACTATGCTATAGATCTAGATAATGGTTGCTGCAATGGTAAAAATATTCTACATTAATAATCTCATCATTTTAGTTTTTGGATTTAAGACTGTTTCAAAGTCTGTTGTCTGAAACCTGGGAGCAATTAAAACCTGTTAAACCTTTAGCAAGATCAAAGTTGTAAGATTTTTCTAATCCTCTGCATTTACATGTTTTATGTTTCAGACACCTAACTAAACTGCTTGAAAAATATCTTTCGAGAAAGTCCAATTCATTATCTTCCACTGCTTTTCCAGTTTCCTAACAGAAAATGTGTGTTTTCCCTCCCTTCCCAAATTTAGCAGGCAGCACCACAGAATCTGTGCAGTGGCCAGATTCTGATCCATCTCAAGGAGGTGCTACTCTGAAATCCTTGGAGCTGCTTATGGGTTGCACAATGCAGCGACTTCACAGGCCAGCCCAGTTTCTGTGCAGTTTGCAGAAGCATGTTCAGTGGTTACCTCCAAAACTGAGGGTTCCTTCAGTTTTAAATGTACAATCCAGCAGAACTTATAGCATCTTTCATGTGCATTAAAATCTGCTGGTGACTCTAAGATGATGATGAAGCAAACTTTTCAAAGACCAAAATACTCATCTATCTTCTAGGAGAGAAGAAACTGGATTCTCAGTAGCAAGAAATAGATGCAAAATCAGAATAAAGTGAAATTAGTATCTTGAAAATAGTTACAAGGTTCTGCCAGAAGGAGCAGAACATTTCCCGTCAAAATGAGTTGTATGTAAAGAATTTTCCTCCTAGTATTTGTTTCCTCTTGTATTCTCTTTCCACATCCTCCTCTGGGGCTATGGGACCTGATGGCATCCAGTGTCAACTTGGGCAGAGACAGAGGATGGGATTCCCAGCACTGTGTTTTAAGGACAGAGGGAGAAAATGTAGGAAACTGCCTTTATTCTTGAGAGAATCCAGTTCGTCTGGGTGTCTCATTAGTGTGGTGCCTGAGAGTCCAGGTGTGGCCTGTCCAAAGGTAACAGGTGTATAACTGCTTCCTTTACAGGTCCAGTGGCCCACAGGTCTTACAGGAACAACCAGAACACGCAGCTCACACAACTTGTCCCAGGCAAAAGCATGTAAAAGAATAATACAGTCCACAAAGAGGTCAGAGGATGCATGGTGATCAGCTCAAATACCCCCCAGAATGCAAAGATGCCACCATCTCCTCCTCTGAAACGCAGCACTGCTACAAGTATCAGCTTCCATAACTACTTTTTTTTAACAATGCAGAGCCTTACACATGCAGAATATGAATTAGTCTAAGGCTATACAAATTACAAAAAAAAAAAAAATTGCATAGTTCCTTTTTGTTCTTCCAAATACCCCCAAGCACAGTGTCACTGTCCAGAAGCAAAACTGTCCTCCCTTCATGGTGCCAAAGGACCTGGTTAAAAGCAGAATAAAAGCAGCCTCAGTGTGAATTTTTTTTTTTTTTTTAATCATGTGCCAAGTATGACAGCAGCCTTGTGCACAGGAAGCATCTGGACACACTGGAAAGAATTTCCTGACTAGCTCTGAGTGACAAACTCAACTAACAGCTCCTTTACACCAGCTTCAGAAGAGCAAACTGCTCCCATGCTATCTCTCTTGGGAAAAAAAAGGGGGGGGGGGGGG
>VWZQ01007535.1:461129-476227 GCA_013397015.1 Myiagra hebetior | reverse complement strand
GGGGGGGGGGGGGGGGGGAGAAGACCCCCTCATTATTCTACCTAAAACTAGCAAACAATCAAAGCCCAAAAAGCCAGTAAAATGGCTTTTTGATCTGTAAACACGGAATTCCATGATACCAGGATTTAGCCTGGACTGCTCAGCTACGAGAAGAGAAACTTGGAAAGCAAAACCCTATTAGAATGCTGCATGAGTAAGATCATCTATTTCTCTTCCAAAATATAACTCACAAAAATGTTATTGAGCAAAAACAAACAAAAAGCCAGGTAAAGGAAACACAGCATGTTACTAGCTTGAGGAAAAAAATGCAATTTAATCTTTAATAAGTTTTACACAAAATGCAAAGTCTATCTGTCTAAATTTCTCTTAAATGGCACTCACTGTGAAGAATAAATCCACAGCTGGTGATTTATGCTGATTAAAAAAGCCTCAATATTCTCATTCTTCAGGACTTTGAGGTCTTTAGTAATACCAAAGGTATCTGATCATAAAATATTATTTCCCCCCTGCCTTAAACCCAGATGTTCGTTAGTTTTTCACAAAATATTTTTATTGCCCTCGGTCCTTCCAAAGTCAGTTAAAATAGAAGAAGCAGAAAATAGAAGTTGTTAGGGAAGTTACACAAGGACCCACCAGAATCCTCCCAAGAGGGAAAAAAAGCAAGAAGAAAGAGATGAGGCTCAGTGGGAAACACAAGTAGATAGAGGTGGCTGAAAAAACTGATAAGATTTAGAAAATAAATATGGATAATAATGACCTAAAACAAACATGATAACAACCATTCCAACATACAAAGACAGAGGGAAGCGCAAAAATTAACTTGGCAGTGCTGGGCTAATGGTTGGACTTGATTATCTAAGAGGTTTTTTCCAAACTTTATGATTCTGTGACTAATTAAAGGCTTCCATTCTTGGGCTGAAATATGTATTGTGATTTTTTTTGCCAGGCTTAGACTCCAGCACACGGAGCAGTGCTGGATGTGCTGTTCAGGGGGGAGTTGGTGAGGCCACTGAGAACTGTGAAATGGTGTATTTACCTTCTAAGTGAGCAGCTGGTGATCAGAAATACAATCACTTTCCCTGTAGTAACTAACGGTGCCACCATCTATACATTCATTTGACAGCCTCTGGATTCCTATTAAACTTTGCTCCTTGTGATTTCTGCGGAATGAGTTTCACAGGTTACATATAAATAATGTAAAAAGGGGAAAAAAAAGAAAATAATTCCCTTCAGACAGCTTATTATTCACTGATCTTCTGCTCTGTTGAGAGACCCCTGTTCTTAAATAATAAAGCAAGAGTGAGAAAAACAGTCTCACTCATTTCCTCTGACACACAGTATAGGAAACAGAAGAAATGCTGACTCAAGTCACTTTCAAAGAATTTTGAAGCATTTAATGATGCCACGAAAAACTCAAATACCTTCCCCTGTGATACACCTTCAAGGAAATTTTTCATTAATTCCGTCTTTGTTTCCCCTTTCAGCTGTGCACCTGAAGCTGATTTGTACGTGGTTGAGGTTCTGGGCAAGTGCCCATTTTCTGCCAGTTCCCAGGCTCAAGGGAAGTGCACATACACAGCTCATGGTGTCTCAAAGATCCTACACAAAAAGTTCCTGCCCTCCTCCAGAGTCAAGACGTTCCTGGCTCCTGCTACCCAGCACTGATGGCATCTCCCAGAGCAGGCAAGGCCAAAGAGCGGGTTTGTAGTCTTATGGAAAACTGCAGCTACTGCCTCGAGATAACAGAGAAATCAGCTATTCTAGGCCACCCCGGAACGGCACAAAGAGAACAAACAGGCACATTCTTCAGGAAATACATTGTCCTGCAACAAGTACTTCATTTATCACAAATGGTCTCCCATGCCTCTGCTTAAGAAACAAAACAAAGAAAAACAAAAACCCCTCACACTGAGGTCTTACTTCATAATTTGTTCTGTAAAACAGAAAAATTATATTAAATTTCAGTGTATGTACAGTTCTAGTAACTGGAAGAACATTTTCCTTATGACTTTGTCTCTCACAGTTAGTCCACGCTTCAAATACTTAAACAGATACTTTTCACAAGTCTCTGCTTTCAAAAAAGTCTCCAGCCTCTTTACGTTACCAAAAAAACCTTAAAAGATTAAGGTATTTAAAGGGTTTAATGAGTGGACTGAAGGAAAATAATTTTAAAAAATGAAGTTGTATTTCAACTTCTTTTTCACAATTTTTTTTTTAGCTGACACACACTTCCATTTTTCTTTCTTCTTTGCAAACNCTTTGTCTCTCACAGTTAGTCCACGCTTCAAATACTTAAACAGATACTTTTCACAAGTCTCTGCTTTCAAAAAAGTCTCCAGCCTCTTTACGTTACCAAAAAAACCTTAAAAGATTAAAGTATTTAAAGGGTTTAATGAGTGGACTGAAGGAAAATAATTTTAAAAAATGAAGTTGTATTTCAACTTCTTTTTCACAATTTTTTTTTAGCTGACACACACTTCTATTTTTCTTTCTTCTTTGCAAACAGGGTGAAGTTGTATTTCCTCCAGATGATCATGGCTTTGAAATGACAGCACAAAACCAAACACACCTGGAATAATAGTGTTAAACAAATCTTCACCCTGTCTTGCAGCTTCTTTCGCATTTCCTCCCAAACCCTGTGCCAGGTCCCCAACCTCTGGCCCAATAAACTTTTCACACATCTCCTCTGAATGTTTCTGTCAATGAGGTCAGCTGCAAAATAACCAAAACAACTACTCTGATTTCATTGGCACCACACTGCAGAAGCAAGACTGCTCTACCCAGCACATCCAAACCTTCCATCCCTAAAGACTGATACTGTTTCACAGAGCCTCAGGGTTTTGCTATTTTCCCATCCTTTGTTTTCACATTGCATTGTGCACCCATTTCCTATGTATATCAATCCAGTTTGCCCGGATGCTGTTCATTGTTTCACTTAAAGGGTGTTCTCTGCACCATTCCTTTAAAACGTGTAGGAGACCAGAAAAACAAAACCCATTTAGACTACCACACTGAACTTCCAGCATGTCAATGCTATTCTGCAGAGAGAACATCTTACCTAAGCAGGGTAAGATGGCCCCATCTGGCTGGGGAACAGCTCTGTGGAAAGAGTCCTGGGGGTCCTGGTGGACAAGTTCAGTATCAGTGAGCAGTGTCCTGCTGCAGCACTGAAAATCAGCAGGATGCTGGGCTGCATCAGCATGACCAACACCATCAGAGATAATGAAGTCATTATCACAATTTACTCAGTACTTTTCAGGCCATGCCTAGAATACTGTGCTCAGTTTTGGTGCCTGCTACACAAAACAGATGTGGGCAGGCTGGAGAGGGTTCAGACGTGAGCCACAAAGAGGAACAAATATGAACACTCTCTTTTTACAGGAAATCACATAAAGGAGATGGTGGTAATGGGTACAAGGTACTCCTGGGGAGATTCTGATTATACACAAAAGGAAAAGTTGTCACATGCGAACAATCAGCTATTAGGACAGTCTCACCAGAGAAGTGGTGAATTCCCCAATATTGGACACTTCTGAGATGGACAGACTGCTGGGCTATCTTGTCTAGCCTGTGTTTTTGCCAAAAAAGATTGAAATAGATGATTCCTGAGGCCCCTTCCAACTGGCATTCTATGATTTTATGATTTCATAGAATGAAAATAATAAAAAACTCCTTCTCTCTCTATATATACAAATTATGTATAAAATAATATATCCTTTATTGCAATACATGTAAAAATATAAAATGTATGACAATCATGCTTATCTCTACAAAATACTACGCAGAAGAGAACATTACTTTTCCATATGGTGCATATATTACATCTGGAAGGAATGGCTGCATCCACCTGAGCCTCCAGTTCAGGGAACTTGGGAATTTACACATCTCTCAGAGTTGCAAAGCACATGGTAAATATAAAGCAATTCAAGCTATGATGGCCCCAAATACCCATTTGCCTCCCCATAAATGAGCCAAGGAGTTGTCTTGCACTGGTCATATCATCCAGACTAAAGGACAAGTTTTGAAGTTTTAAAGCATTCTTCACTCCCATCTCTAATGTATCATCACTTCAAAAACAGTTCATGGTTTTTAAAAATTTAATAATCAGCTGAGAAACTGAAGGTACATGGATTGATTGTATAGATTTCAACTCTACTATACAGTACATTATTAAGATAAACCCTATAAAAGACTTTCAACAGGGTTGTGCCATCAAACCAGAGCGTAGAATATCCAAATAGTTCTCAGATCAGTTTAATATACTTTAGAAGTATTTTGGAATAAAAGCAATTTTCTCACTTCCTACTTCACTTAGTCAAAGTTACCATGCACTCTCTGATGTGCATATCAGTATTACATGAGAGTGAAAAATGAATTCAAAGTAGACCTAAAAGCAGTATAAACATAAGACCCACAACAAATAACGAGGTATAGATAACTTTCAGGTTTGTTGTGAAATGATGGTATCTGTTCCCCAGAACACAGCATGATTAAAAACACATTTCAGTTCTGTGCATCTCTGTCTACAAACTCAGTTGTTCTAGTCCATCAAATAAGAAAACCATAAATGGCCAGCTGTAGCCCTATTTAAATATTAAGCTCCAAGGAGCTAAATTCCTTATATTACTATCCTTCCCTGACACCTTTTTATTACAGTGCAGCATATGGAGCTATTAAGTCTTGTGTGCACTACTTATCCTGTAAGCAAGTTGCCTGTCACACACAGAGTCACAAATACTGGGTCCATGCTTTAACCTATCCTCTTTCTACAGAATTATAGAATAGTTTGGACTGAAAGAGACCATAAATATCATCTAGTTCCAAATCTCCTGTCATGAGCAGGTACATGACCTGTTTTCCAGTTGTACAAAAAGGCACTTTATTGGTATGGGGGTCTCTGAACTTCCTTACAGATGCTGGAGTGACTTATGCAAGATCCCCAGGAATTAAATTATGAATGATGCTTATGATTTTGCATTAACTGGGTCACCAGGGATTAGAAATGCTAGATTTAAATAAATTTCTTGTCTGTTTTTTTTTCCTTTCCTTTCTTCTTACTCAGCTACACATGGTCAGGTTTGCACAGCCTGGACTCCAACTTCTCATGCTTGAATGCTGGGGATAGAAACACAACCAGGAGCAGCAAACTTTTACTGAAATCTTGTAGAATCTCCTCTTCAAAGACAGATGTCGTACAAAATTCGTAAAATGGGATCTGCAAGTGTTGACAAGTCAACAGCTTTTCAGAGCTTTTCCATGTCGACATCAAAATGACTGTTTAACAATATTTTTCCCCATTTCAATCCCATGGAAGAAATCAACCTTCACATCCAATATAATGCAAAAGCGAGTGGGTAAAACTGAATCAAGCCTACGCTCCGCAAAAATTATTTTCCCAAACTCACCACACTTAGTGTACTGACATGTAAGCGTAAGAGGTATATTTATACTTTCAGAAAGTTTTTAAATGATGTCATTTAGATATATGACAGATGTCAAGAATCTTGAGACTGGGAAAAGACAATTATGTGTAAATTAGAGATTTGTAGTGCCCAAGTTATTTTAGTATAAGCTCATTCAATGGCCAAGCTTTGTCAAGAGACAGTCTTGCCATTTCATCCACAGAAGTAAGGAATAAACAAGACTCCTCTAATGGAAACTTCCTGAACAGTGTTTCTTACTTAATAATGTCTCAATCCCTATATTCTTGTCAGGTGTTACATTACTTCATATTTCTTTAATATATTCAGCTGCTCTCTTTAGTGTGCATTCATCTCTTATTCACAATTATAAAACCAAGAACACCGTATTTTTAGCAGATATATCTCTTGGAAAATCCCCAAGACCAACAATTTCCTGCAAAACTGGAGGAAAGTCAAGTGCAACGGAGGACAGACTCTCCTGCACAACCCAGGGTAGAACAGGTGCAGAACAGGGACAGAACAGCAACAGCTCCTTGTAGTGCTCTCATCTCTGCAAACAGATTCTGGGTGCTCCTAGGCACCTTCAGAACACCACGTGGGTCTGACAGTTTGTGTAAAGCCTGTGATACACTGAAGTGAATTTGGCATGGCAGGTCTGCTGTGAGAGAACTGTGTGTCAAGAGCTCAAGTAGTAATTGCACGTACATAGGTGAGCATTTGCTTCCAGTTAGATGCTTCTAACTTTCTCCAGGAAAGAGGCATTTTAAATTGCCTTCTGAATATCATTTTGAAATAACCTGTAGCTACCTGTACACGTATCAGATTTCAGAAATTCCTAAGTCTGTCCCCTAAGGTATTGGTATTAACACACCTGAACTGCATGAGGTACTGCTGTGTTCTGCATTATAAGCCACAAGTGTGAGGATTTGCCTTATCTCAAGTACAAAAGCAGAATCCCAGGAACTAATCTGATCCCTCTATCAACAACATATTCAAAGGAAGATTATCTCTTCCACAAAGACTGCCTGTCCTTCAGTAAGTCAGTTCTGTGCTGGCTGCTATTGATAGCTGAACAAGCTATTCCCAGAGGTACCACTGCATTTCCCAACCAGCCATGAAGAAAAGAAGCACAACCATTTCCCAAGTCCTGTGCACAGTTGAGGAAAAAACCAAAGATGAACTCAAGTGCTCATTTCCTTCTCTGACCAGAAATATCTGATGATCTGTGAAATATAGCAAACTGTCCCCCCTTACCATTTTCAGCTGAATTTCATCATTGCAAGATACTAGATGGGAGTTGAATAGTCAGCATTTCACAACAGTGGAGGAGTGAAAAAAGTCTCAACTATACAGAAGTTACATGTACATACAAAACCTTGTTTGCCTGAGATTTCAATCCAATCCACCAAATTAGAAGGTCCAATAAGCCTTGAAATTTCTTATACTTATCTGATCGAGGTCTCCAAACCCTGCCACACATCACAAATTTTGTCATCAAATTGACTCAAATAAAGCAGTGGCTGATTTGGTCTATTGGGTTTTGGAGGCCTATCAAAATTATTTCTTGATTGCAAAACAGGTATAAATGATAGCTGGTAAACACTTGAGAGTGCTGCTTTACCAGTTCACTGGTGTCTGAAAACATGGCCCAAAGGCTTCTGTTGCAAACCATTAGAGTGCAACTATTATTTAACTACTGTTGCACTCTGTTGTAAGTAAGAAAAAGATCAAGCAGCTCAGCTGGCTATACTTAAATCTACTAAACCAAGCACAAGCATTGCAGCTGGTCCACTACTGCCATACAGAAATGGTTTGGGGCAAATGAATTAACTTCTGACAAATATATCCCTTCTAGTTCTATCCACAGAAATACTTGAGCATCTTCCATTTACTTAGATACCATCAAACCCTGTGTCACCTTAACTACTAATCCCTTTCTAGTGACTGCTCCTCCCAGGTCCTTCCATGCTCATTCTCTGTAATAACAAGAGTATTGTATTACAGAAAGGGGAAAAAATAACCCCATACACTCTTTCCAAGTGACTCTCCACATCCAAACGCTCTCAAGGTCACATTTTAACAGAGAAATGTATACTTGTGGAGAAAACAACAAAATCAACCTTAGAGGATAGTATAGATCTATATTCCCTCCTCATATTCAACACACAGATGCTTGTAATAAACAGGCAAATAATCCTTTTCCAAAGGAAAGGTATTGTATCATTTCCAATTTCAGTGCAATCAACCACTTCAAAGATTCTTTTTGTTTCATTAAATGCTTATCTGTCTGAAGTGACAAGAAGGTACTGATTATTACTTTCTCCAGTCCCAAATCTGTCATTTGTCCCAGCAGTAGGGGAAAGGGACAGATAATACAGAACTATACTTTCCCATCCATGTGCAAACGCGCTGTGTAACCACAGTTACCTAATTTTCCTGAAATATATGGGAACATATTTTCTAAGTTCACTGCTAAGCGTCTGACAGGGATAAATGAAGGCTACTATTTGGACAAACTTGTCATAATCATTTCTAGATGCTAACACATTCCACTAAATATTCCTACAGTACTGCCAGTATAAACACTAATGAAATACCCAGAGTAGGCATCATTATCACTCGTGTTTCACAGTGAAGCCACGTGAACATGCAGGAGAGCAGACACTGCCCTCTTCCAGACCTTTCTCTCCCATCATTTACAGGATTCCTGTGCTTTTACATCAGCTGATAAAACAACTTTTAATCATCTGCGTTGGCATATGCAGGCACATAGTACATTTTGAGCCTGCATTTTTGGCAACACATCCTAAAATTTAGCAACAGTCAAGGCTTTGATTCATAAACCATAAGATCACAAATAACCACATAGACACTTTCGGCTTTTAATCCAATGTCATCTAATCTTCACATAAAACAGTTCAAAGAATATGTCATGCCCACTTCCCTTAGCAAAACAGACAATGGCAAAATATCAAGACTGCTTAAATATTTCTGCTGCCTACCCTAATAATTTTGCCCTTAGTTTTGGGACAGTAGCTCAATAACTCAGAATTTTATAATTTATGAAGAAATACATAACATTAAACATTAATGAAGAATAATAAGTATATAGGGATGTAGTTTTTTTCTTATAAATCCTGAAATAAGTAATTCTGTAAGACACATTTTGCATAGGGCAGAAAGACACTTCTATGCATAAGTGTGTTTGTACATAAGATAAGCATGCATAAGTGTACGTTTTCATCGTGCATTCTACTAGTAGGAAGAATCCTGCAATTTGACAGAACAACACAAACTTTTTCCTAAGGAAAACCAACATCTGCACTATTTTTGAGTCATGTAAATGATACCAGAGCAGAGAAATGGTGCAAAGAGAAGAATTTCTCTGGCAGAGAACTGACCAGACATTAAGTTAAATCTACTGATGGTCTTAAAAATTCTCCAATTATGGGTGCATGTCTAAGCTTTGCCCACAGTGTTTACATGACCTCCAATGAACATCCTGAACTACAGCCAATATTCACTAGAAGCAACTACCGTGTAAACAACTGTGAAAAAATTATACAGGAAAACTTTGTCAAGTTTGTAGTCCACAACTGCATACAGTGGGAATTGATGAACCCTTTGCAATACAAACTGTGCCCCAAATCTGTTCTCCACACAGAGAAAGTTTCCAGTGATAAGGGACACATGTAAGGCACGTTCTTTTAAAAACCTGACTCCCATTAAGCAGCTCATTGTTCATAAAGGGAATGGTGTTTACACAGGAAAAATCCACTTTCAACAAATCTGAAATCCAACAGATGTTTCCTTCTATCTAAGCAAAACAAGTTTGTGAGCCCTTTCTGCCCAATCAGAAAGCTTCAAAATTATTTCTGCAGGGAAAAAAACCCTCCGTACTTGACAGAATGATCATGGAAAACAAATTCAATAAAACTTGTATTTCAAAATTGCAACTATTACTAAAGTGAATTAACTTTAAAAAAAATCAGTGTTCTTTAAAAAGAATGTTATATTATCTGGATTGGAAGAGATACAACATGATAATTTTGGTTTGTGAAAGAGAAAGTAGGGCAGACTGTTAACTCACAAGTGCTCTGCATTGCAATTGCTCTCTTCAAATCAATTTAACCTCTCTTCTTCAGACCTCCTGCAACACCCCTCCAAAATCCCTGGCTGCTCTTGGCTTCCTCAAATCTCATAAGACTTCCCTTCCTCTGTGAACAGCAAATAAATAACAGAAGTGGCTGAGCAGATTATAAAAGGTGTATCTTTTAATTTTATTTTACAGTACACACTAATCATACAGCAAGCCTAAGCACTTTGTAGAAGCGTATAAAACAAAGAATTTCAGGCTTTGTCAAAGTTGTGGGGTTGAGACTGTGCTGTTACACACCTGACTTTGACTTACTGTCAGGAGGAAGTTTCAGGGCTTTCCGGATGCTCCTGGTGGCATTACACCATTACAGAGCAAAGCTGGACCTGGTGACATTCTGTTGCACAACTGAATGCTGTAAAGACAGCATCTTCCAAGGAGTTGGTGCCTTTTCTGCACCCAACAATAACCTTGCTACAGAAGACGAACCACAGGTTTTAATCAATTTTTATACTTTTTATAAAATGTAGCTGCAGAGGTCAATTAAATTACCTTAACAGCTAGATACAAACATCAAAGCCAAAGTTACAAAAGTCTTATACATGAGTATGACAAGTGTAATCAGTGTATCCCACCTTCTGTGCTGCCTTTACCTCCACAAGTGCCTTCTTCACTAGATTTCACTCCAATTATTTCTTGTCCAGCTATTTTGTAAGCATTATAAAAAGTTCCCACCTCTGTAATGTTTTATGTGCAGCACACTCAGCATTGATGTTCCTTATACCAGCCAAAGCCTCTGCATGCCCTGAGATGAATATAAGAAGGCAGGACTGAAATCTATCAGCAATGCAATTCACCATTATTACAACCAACACGAATATCAGGAATGTGAAGGAGACCCACTGAGATGCAATTCAAATCTGCCTATCAGACAATTATAGCAGAAATTAGAAGTGGTCTTCTCTCTCCCCCAGTAATCCTATTTGTCCTTTAAATAAATCTTAAGCATAATCTCAAACTGTCAGCACTTCTGTAAAGAAACACCAGCTCAGACCTAATTGGATTTGTCAGACAATCACAGCTAAGCAGTTCTCTGAGATCTAACAGCTGAACAGCTACAGGACAACCTTCCACATTGCAATATAATAATATGAAAGGGGAACTATTTCCTCAGAAAGTAAGTGGTAAAAAGACACTATTTGTTGCACAGAACCCTGGGCCTTAGCAACACCATGATGTGGTGTGGCATAGGTAAAGTTGTGTGGGCTGCTTCATATAGGCAATTATTTGTAGCTAACTGTTCAAACATATCACTTCAGGCTGCTCTGAATGTAGGAAAATGGGGGGGAATGGGGGGAAAAAGAATCACAGAGAATTCTGACTTGAACGTGAAACAGTAGCATTTGAAAAGAAAGCAAGTACATATTATATCACATATAAACAAAAAAGATAGCAGAATATGCATTTTAGCTGAAAAGCAGAAATACTTCTTATTCCTCTGGACTTCTCGTGTCACCTATACATATATATATGTATATGTATACACATGTAGACACAAATCTTGCTCTCTGTGTCATCAGCTTTTGTTCTGTTTAGTTTTCTATGGGCTGGAATAGTGCATTTTAAAGACAATCTAGGGGATAATGGCATAAAGGCCACACTGTCTGCATCCTTTGAAATGATGTAGAGGTTGCATGTTCAGGAAGGATAATAAGCCAAATCTTAAAACACTTCCAAAGACTTCAAATTATGGTTTCTTTAATGAAGATCTGGATTATTTCTTATGTATCTGGATACAGAAGAAAAGTTATTACACAGATTTGATGTTGAAAATTGAAGTGATGGTAATTTCCCTGATTTTAAAATAACAGTCATACATTTTACATTTGTATTTAGAAGAATATCAGCTTAAGCACTCAGCAATGTTATTTTGTGTATTTGCAGAGTTGGCAGCCAGCATGACTGAGGAATGTAGGTAAACTTTGTACTGAATTCCAACCCATGCTTTGACCCAGGGCAAAAACTAATTGAGATAATGTATCGAGCCTCTCACTATTAGGAGTTATACATTCTCCCACCTGTTGGCTTATCCACACCAAGGAATCCAGCCTGTCCCAGGATTTTAAATACTTTATGTGCTGGGAACTGTCCTTCTTCTTCCCACTTGTCCACAAAGGGATTAATCTCCTTGTCAATGACCTAGATTTGGAAAATGAATTGTACAAGTTATTAACACAGAAATTCTACACAAGAATGTTTGACTACTTCCACCTAAAAATTGTAATTTAAGAAGTAATAGAAAAAACAACATACAGGGAAAAATTTGAAAGCCCACTACTTTTCTTACTTCCTGCTGGATACCCTTATTCTCCACTAACCCACAACTATTACAACAAATGTAATGAGGAAAATGTAAATCATTCTTTTAGCAATTACTGCTAACAGGTCTTCAGGACTGCTTTGAGCCTCTCCAAGGTCTATGAATATGGCTGTTTCTCCCTACCATTTGTAGGTACCTTTTTGTGTACAGTTTCTATAAAGTGACAGGAAGGGAAATCTGGATTATCCTCAGAGGAGCCTTGGCATAAAATGTTGATGATCTGTTCTCAATGACCACACACAGTACCAAGAAAGGCAAGCAGAAGAGATTCATTTCCTGTCCCTTTGCCTGAAACACTCTCAAGGAAGTCAGCGCTGTTCAGGGCATTTATGTCTAGTCTGTATTTAGAATTCCCCACAAGTCTGACAGAACATGTACTGGAAAAGTTTGATCTTCTCCCAGAATTAATAGTATTCCCAAATCTAGTCCCTGCGCAACTCTTGACTGTGCTACTGCTGCACACCTTCCAAAAGCCAAAGTCCTAAGCTGCCTGACTACAGTCCTTACACTAGTCAGGCTCCTGCATTCCCTTCCAGCCTTTGCAAGCAAAACACATCTGGAGTACAGCCACTACATTCAGCAACACTTTCAGGTTTCAGAGCACAAGAGCTGGATGTTTCGCTCCACAAAGTCCCAGATTTCCATGGCCATGGGAAAGGAGCAAAGTGGGAGCCTGCAGGTGTGTTCTTGCTGCCTACCAGCACATCATGAGGCAGTGGTGTCATGCCCACCCCTGCAGCCCAAATCAGGCCTTGGCAAAGGCTGCTTCTGCCTCTGAGTGCACCACACACGTTGGTCAGCCACACAAGGGGGTTCAAACGGGAAACATCCTTCCTTCCCCCAAACTAAACCCTACCAAAACAAACACCAGTTCCCAACAGAAAGGTAATGCCTGTAACCTGTGACCATGATTCTACTACTACACTGTTTCATGAAGAGAAAATTTGTTATTTCAGGAACTTACTCCTCTTAGTCTTCTCTTCCTGCTAAATAAACAAATCCTGTGGTGCTAACTATTTCTTGAGCTGGAAATAGAAACCTCTCCCTCCTAGACTGCTGTGTTCTTGAGACCCTGCGGAACCTTCTTCCAAACTATCTATTTATTGCACATTCTTTGGAGAATTTCAGCCCATATATGGCTGCTTTCTGCCTTTCAGTTGGCCACAGAAATAAGCATACTTGATTGCTGGTAACAGAAAAATCACTTTTTCACTCCTCTCACCAAATTCTGAGAAATACACACACTGAAAGTTCAACTCATTCAGTAATTATTCTCTCTCTCCCTCTCTTATATTAATTAACATAGGCCTAAGGATGAATAGTAAAAAAATACTCCACCGAACCCTATCAAGGAGAGCTCACATTTCTCTTCTATACTGCCATATCCCATGTGCTCAGATCCTAAGATGCTGACCCTCAGTGTTGAAGGTGGTGAAAAACCATTTTGGCTGTAATAGCATGTGGCAATGCTCATTGGATAACACCCAGGGGAATGCCTGGAAGAGCACACAAAATGTTATTCCAGTGTTTTGATGGATCTTGGCAAAAACATGTGGTGAATATACTAACAGAGTTATGTGTTTGTTGTAGCTTGTACTGGGCCAAGTGTTTCATAGCCTACATACAAAGTTACCTTTGAAGTTAAGCAGATTCTGGATGACTAAGCCATGATTTCTAAAGATTATAACCTGTTTTCCCCTGTGCCTTTGAGTAAACCTCAAATTGCTTAACAGAATGGACTTATTACCAGGTGAGGTTGTTGAGTAAAACAAGACCTGCCTTGCATGGCACAACAAAAAAAACCCCAAAGACAACCTGACTGCACAAACCATAAACTTTGTATGGCTCTAAACTCAATTAAAAAAAATTATATCACAGTCCAGATACTGATAGCCACAGTTTCTTCTTAGCTATTGGACCATTCATTGTGTTTTTGCAAAGATTTAAGTCCTGTCAAAAGCTTTTATGCTTCAGTCACATTGCTTGCAGAAAACCCCACGTTATTTTATAATCATAAGGGGATTGGGAAAACACCTTCCCTTGTACTAACACAAACTTAAGCCAAATTTCTGGATAACTGCAGTATGGCTCAACTGGCTGGCACCTCAGCACTGATTACAGGGTACTGTCATCCCTTCCTAGAAAAGCTAACTGAAACAAGGAGAGGTAATTTTAAAGAGTCAAGCCAGCAAAGACTGAATGATCACAAAATTTAACCTTTGCTTAAAACCTTGCTGAAGACAGGTCAAATAATGCTTTGTACCTAACCACTTGATTTATCCCTTCCCTTGGTTTTAACAACTTCCTCACTTCTGTGCCACCAGAGAAATATTTAACACTTGAACTGCAGACATGTATTATGTAGCCACCTTAACTTAAACCCTAAGGTACCCACGCAGTGTTTGGTAAATATACAGAAGCAAGCTTTCAGCACTATATGAGCAGCTGGTCGGCTTATTAATATATGCTTTATCATGAGAAACATGGAAGTCATGGGTGCCAGCATTTAGACTTGCACCACTAGGATAGCAACAATAACAAGATCTAAAACTTCTATCAGCAGAAACATTTAGCACTGCCTATAACAGATGCCATCTGACAGATATTCCCAGCCACAAAGGAAATCTTTCTACCTGATCTAGCTTGCCAAATCTCAGTGGCATTTGGGATGTAAGGTTGATTAAAGAGCCATATATCTTTCCCACCTGCTGAAGTACCAGTAAACCACACCAGAAACTGTTATTTTCCTGACAGCAAGGACACAGTAAATCTCATATATGGGACTGTTTTTTTTCTCATGCTACTTCACCTGAACACTGAAGATGCAAACCTGAAGGACTAGGCTCTGGAGGCAGGCTTGGTTTAGCCTGCATCCCAGCAAGAGCTCAGGCTGCTCTCTGGGGAGCCTCCAAAAGAATGGCCTCAGGGCTGTTATCAGCTGTGAACTATAAAAACCACTGTGGATACTTGCCCAGTCGGAAATGGATCAAGCCAACAAACTCACTTCATGCTGAGTGACGGTAAGAAAACTAAGTGTTTTCATTAGAAATTGCCTGGACAAAGTTTTGTGAAAACAGCACCTGTAGCTTCCTGCCCAGGACTGGGGAAATGCTATGGTAGGGTTGAAGAGGGGACAGAGACATAAATTCAGATTTTTTAAAAATAGATAATTGCAGTTTCTCTTCAGGAAAGAGCAATG
>VWZQ01007535.1:445524-461114 GCA_013397015.1 Myiagra hebetior | reverse complement strand
AAAAGACAAAGTAAAACACCCCCCCCCCCCCCCCCCCAGTCATTGCCATGGTTTTGACTATTTTCCACTGAAACTTAGTATATAATTTAAATGAGAAAAGTAACAAAAATATATTATGCTAATGCTCAGTATTTTGTGCTGATATTGCACCAGCAACTACACAGAAATATTAGCAATTGCCATTTAATTCTGCACTCTAAAATAAATGCATTCTACAACAGTGGAAATTGTAATTGAATTAATTTGGGTACTGAGAGTGCATACAGATGTCCCTTACAGCAATTAAAGATTAGTTTTCATTATCCACCAGCATGTTTACCTTCTATCCCACAATTCAGAAACTAAAGGCCATACCACTTTCATACACATCTCTTCTAAGCACCCCTTATAAGACCGTACAGTGGTAGTACATTTCAGCACACTATCAGCAAGATGATGAATTTTGAAACAATAAACTGATTTCTTAAAAAATGACACAAGTTTTTACTAAAGCTTCCTGTGAGTTATATCTCAGCTGAGGTTAGATTAATTTACTCAGGAAGCAAGAGAAAATGTCTGAGAAAAAGGTATTTTGTCTTAAGAAGATTAAATGGAGTCTGTGGGGCCAGGGTTAGGTTAGATGTTAGGAAGAAATTCTTAACTCAGAGGGTGGCAAAACACTGAAAGAGGTTGCCCAGAGAAGTTGTGGATGCCTCGTCCCTGGAAGTGTTCAAGGTCAGGTTGGATGGGGCCTTGAGCAACCTGATCTAGTGACCAGCATCCCTGCCCACGGCAGAGGGGCTGGAAATAGATGATCTTTAAGGTCCCATTCCACCCAAACCATTCTATGATTTTATGACATAATTGTTCCATCTTATATTATGACCAGCATTTTTTTTCCCTTTAAATCAAGTTAGAGCAATTGAACTTGACTCCATTAATATAATAACCAAAGATGACACAGTTAATAGGATCTTTAATGCAAAAAGCAAATAAATAAACAACAAACCACTAATGACAGTTCTTGAGTGGTTACACCTAGACATTAGCACAACAATGACTTGAATGGGTGGTAACAGACCAGACATTCCTTTGCTTTCCATATCAGCAATAAATAAAGCAAATACTTAACAGCCTTCTAAACAACATTTCTCCTTTAGTTTTAATCAAAACCACAAGCAGCAATGACTGCACATGAGACAGCTCAGCATTGTAGCAACACTGTGCTGAGGTCAAGGTAGCACTTTAGAAAGATGCAAGGCAAAGCTGAGGTGGTCGAACCCGTGGGCCACACATGGATGCTACCAAACTTGGACACCAAAACCCACCCCAGGGGTGCAAGGCAGCCAGGACCCCACTGGCAAGCTCCTGGCTGGCCACACATGCAGCCTGTGCAGGTCTTCTCAGCTGCTCCCCAAGACAGCCTGGGGAATGTTTTCCATGAACATATGGGGTTGAACTGAAAAAGTTCAACTTAAAAATAGACATCCATTTCACGACTCTGTGAAAAACGTTGCAGAAAAAAAGTCCTAAGTCCAAAGAGCAACGGCCCACTTCCCACATGTTGCTCTCCATCTGGGTCCCCCCAAGGCATGCATCCCAAGCACACCTGAATGAGCTTCTCAGAGTATATTACTCATTTCTTCTCACTCCTGGGCTTGGAGGTCATGGCCCTCCTCGACGCCCTCAAGACTCTTCCAAAGCCATCATAAAGCTTGATGAGCAATCCTTTCCCAGTAATTCTCTTTGGAAAGGTGGGGAAAAGGCAGAGGGAAGGAGACTGAAGCGTGAAAACACACTCAGGACAGAACTAGGGAGGATTGAGGTGCATGAGAGAAGCAGGTCAGCTCCTTGTAGCTGCTACCTACTAGAGAGTCTGTGGAGACACTGAGTTCCTGCCATGGCAACTCACTGATGAGGATATCTATGGCACATAGTAGGCAAAACCATGTCCTGCTGTCCCCTGTGGCACTTGTGAAGTCCCTCCAGCACTGGCAAGAGGGATGGCAGTTCTGTGCTTCCAGTCCCCACAACACATGCTAGGAGCAGAAGCCAGGAGCTGATCACGTGCCTGGATCACCCAGCATGGTGGTGGTGAGCCTGAACCTGACATGGTCAGTGCCCCAACAGAAGAGGCAATCATTCAGTCTGAGATGACACTGGGTGCAGAACCAGAGGCAATATGTGACTTAAAAGACCACAACAGGCTAAAAATAACCCCATTAAACAAATATGATTTAACCACACAGCAGCCAGAAAATGTTCCCTGCAGTGCTAACCTTGCCTGCTCATACGAAGTTATTAAGTGCACTTTCTTTTGGCAAGCAAAATCCAGTATTAGGAGTTTGCCTGTGGTCTGCAGTAATCCAGAGAGCAAAGTTACAGCCTACTGCTTCCTCTTTCAGGATGCATCACCAGCACAGGGCAAAGGTCTTCAGGAAGTTTTGCAGGACTCTTTTCTGGGGATTGTTTTCTTTGTGGGTGGGTTTTTTGGGGTTGTTTGCAGTTTTGGTTTTTTTTTTTTTTTTTTAATACTTATTGAAACAAGGGGATAGTCCTCACTCCTCTCATGAAAACATACATTACTACTAGGAGCTCACCCAGGAGATGTATGTAAAATATGACTCACTTCTATGCAAGGGGTACTATCAAGGTGGCAAATGTCTCAGATGCTGCCACAACACTTCTCTGCTTTGCAGACAAGTCTCCTCTAGCCCACAACATAGAAGATTTGGCATTTGGATACAATATGCACCTCTTACTCAATATTGCTAGTTGGCTACCCAGACAAAAGTATGATGTGACACACCTGGGCAGAAGATTGTCTGCAAGAGTTGTCAATGAAGAATTTGCCCTGTTTGCATATGGGATTTGAGGCTGGGCCTCAATGAAGATATGGAAACTTCCATACTCTGAGCTGTCATTAGACTGTGTCTGGAAACACGCCAAGAAAACATTTTCCACGATGATATGGGGTTGAACTGAACTGAAAAAGTTCAGCTTAAAAGTTCATTTCATGACCCTGTGAAAAACATGTGGCAGAAAAAAAAGTCCTAGAAGCAGAATATCCTGACAATCAAAATAAAGAACAAAAATGAAGTAATTTTGACTTAAGATTTTTAAACATTTGATCCCCCTTAACCACCACACATACATTTCATGTGCAGAAGTCAACTGCTCTACATGGTGCCTGCAGGACAAGATGTAGCCCACATAGAGAAAAAAACCTACTGGATGAAAAGAACACTTCAAGCCAGCCAGAATTTATCACTGAGAAGAAAAAAGAAAGTGGGTTTCTGTAATACTATTGCACATAGCCGTGGCCAGAGCTGAGCTTCCATAGAAGCTTCCAATGGATTTTAAACCTATATTCAGTAGGCTTATATAAGGAAAAACCCCAGAATTTTTTCCTAATAGCTGGAAAATATAAGGCTGCAATGGGAAGTTTATGTATTTAAAACTGATTAATTAGAGCACCACAATTCCTTTCTGTACCTTCAATTAAGCTGTACCACGGGCAACAAAATGATCTGCAATCTGCTGGCACTGGGTACCAAAGACTGCAGTGATCACCAAATACAAGAACAAACTGTTACTAAATGAAATTTTCCCTCTCTCAGAGGACAAAAATAGTGGAGGAAAAAACTCTCTAATGTAAGAGTTGGCAGCTTCTCATTGTGTAATAAAACATACCTGTACTCATCTATTTTTACAAGACCTGATTTTCCACGGAAAAAAAGCATGCACTTTATAAGTATTCTGCCATTTTGCCTGGTCTATTCATTTGTCAGTATCTAGACACACTTCTGTTTAAATCATTGTGTTTCTTCCTTTTCACTGCAATACAATTCTTTGCAACACACCTAATAGAAAAAGCAAAGCTGATTACTGGTTCAGAAATTTGAATACTGATTATCTTTTGGTCCCATACATCTGGCTACAGTTGTTACTTCAGGAAACCAAAAAATCCAAACCCTGAATCAACCAAAAAGTTTTTGCCAACACTTACTGAAAGCTTCAAATATTACGAGTCTGCCAGGGAGTGTAGAAGCATGTTCTGCCCTCCCCCCCATGCAGCTGCTGGCACATCTGGGAGCCCCACTGCTGAAGCAGAGAAGGCACACATCATCACCATGCTAACAAAATGAAAGGTTCAGTCCACCACCCTGGAGCTGAGCCCTACTCAATCATTTCCTGAGGAATGAGAGGCTACAAGGCAGCTCCAGCTGGGGAGGAACACACATGATCCCAGGCAGCACCTTCTCCTTCTCTATGTCATTTTTCCAAAGACAGTCACAAAGACAAATCTTTCCTGTGCAGACCTGAGTGCCTTGGCAGTCCCTGCACACTCACAACCACAATCCCTTCAACTGTGCTATCCAAGAGTATGGCAGAAAAGGGAGGATCCTAATATTTGTGAAAAAGTGAGTGCCGAGGGCACAGCTATTCCTAGACCTGAGGGCAGATGCTTTTAAACCAGGGTAGTCCTACAAGATCAAAAATGTGTGCTGTGCCAATCTAGGCACTGACCTTGGACAAGCTTTTTGGATGACTGGGAGATCTGGCTACTCGTATTGACTTACGAAAAATTATCCAGGCTACTTGTATTGAGTTCTGAAAGAGATACAGAACTGAGCAAGTGACCATCTTTTTTTGCTCCTGCAAGTCGTACTTTACAGCACAGAGATGCTGAGTTGAGATACAGTGTAATGTCCACTAGAGGCTGGGATGTTAGGGTTTGGGTCCTCCTTCTGACTCTGGGTTACATCCCTGCAGGAACAAAACAATTTATCTCACTGCAGCCTACACCATCACATCTGAACTGTCAGGCAAAACCAGTATCAACCCCAGGGGTTTACTCAGTCATAAACTGCTTATTAAGACACAATTTTAGTTGTCAGAAGAGCATAACTGCATTACCTAATCAAATGTGGCAATGATAAAGCAACATAATAGCCAGGCCTAAGACACAAAAATATCCACTAGGTTCTACTAAAAACTGTTCACTGAAAAGTTTAACTAGATACAGTGGAAATTTGTTCTATCAATATGGAGCAGGCAAAAAATCCAGCGTTAGGACACAAGCGCAATCTCAGATGTTGCACTACTCTGACACTAAGTAACAAATAGGAGCACTGATCACAAAATTGCCTTTATTGCACTTTTGCTACACAATGAAGCATTTGTACAGAAAGGGACATTTTTTTCCTATTATGAGAAAAAGCTTTTTACAGAGCTTCCTTGAATAAGCTAAAGCTCATTTTTTTTCCTCCCCTGTTCTCCTACACTGATTTAAAAGCACTTCTTGGTAGGGCACTAGTAGGTGTACTGGGTGGTCTCTCATATTACAGTGGTACATCCCAGCTGCCTCTTCCAATGACAACAAAATTCAATTATGAAGATTTTCTCTCTGATATATTGCTACCAAAAATTCTTGGCACCAGGAAGGGAGTTAGCCCCTAAAGTTTTGTGTGATGTTTCTGTCAGACACAAGATGACGAAGGCTACTGCAATACCCCCGAATCTGGGAATACATTTTGCTTCCCTTCGACAGAAGGGCAGTCAGTGCAGAATCTGTGAGCCTTACCAGTGCCACATCTGTTTTCTTCCTGAAGCTTTTAACTCAGGTGTATGATAAATTAGGTTTTAAAATTACAGGTGCCAGTCATGTGTATTTTAGATTCAGCTGTGTGTTTTCTCTCTTCCAACTTAGTGAGAAACTAACGTTTAAGTGATTTTTTTTTTGTAATACCAACAAGTTACTACTTTGCTGTTCCATGAGAGGGGTTTATGTTTTCTTACAAAGATAAATAAACCAACTCCATCCAAGGTGCTCCAATGCTAATAGTGGTCACCCTTCAGTATTTTTCAGGTAGTCAGAAAGAGTTTTTTGATAGAAAATTTACAGAAATTTTACCAGAAAATTAAAGAAAGTGTCAATATTAAATTCAGATTCTGCATGCTCCAATGTGAAGAGACATTAACCCTTTCAAAAATAAATATATTATTAAACAGAAACTCATGACATACAAGGCAAGAGCAGCAAATAAAGTAGCAGTGTCCTTTGTTGGAGTCTCATTGTCACAGAGGAAATTTTCATCCTACAGACACACAACACAGTGTAACTACACCCAGTCACCACTGGGCATAGAATTAAATGTCACTAATGTTACAAGCAACTCAAGCGGAATATATGTCAAATTTCCCCATTTCCCAAAGTTTCTTACTACTAATGACAGAGAAAAAAAATAGCACATATACATCCTGTACATATATGAATACTGTCACACATACACACACAGAAAAAGTTAAATCTTTTTCCTTCAAACCAGTTATACTAATTACTGAAGCAAGCTGTAGGATATCAGTGTACTGCAAGCATTGTTCAACAAGTTAAGCAGAAGTTACGTTTTCAATCTCCAAGAGGAAGGGTGGTGACCTATAAAGTTGTAAAGGAAGCCACTCACAGAATTATTTCAATACCCGTGCTAAAAACAGCCCCCTGGAATTATAAGAGTCTCTTCCTCATCCTGCTCAGAACAATTGGGAAGTAATAGATCATTTAAAGTACTTCAACTTAATATACTAAAAAATAAAATTAATGGAAACAAACAAACCAACCAACCAGTTCTCACTCATGGATTTGCACTGCTCATTTCTCTTATTTCTCTGGTACTTGCATCTGGATTTAGCTACTGGAAAGGGTGCCCCAGAATACATAACAGGTATACTTAAAATGTGTTGCAGGTACTGAAAGGTCATTCTCTCCCAGCGACTTTGGGGACACTTTTCAATTTATCCTGAAGTCATTGGGGACAGGCTTAACTTAAGCCCAAACAAACACTGATTGCTAGAAGCATTGTGTGAACAACAGACTGGATTTGACATAAATAGTGATTTTTCTTTTTTTTTTTTTTTTCCAGTAGGAAACCAGATCAAATCTAAAATAAGTGCTACATAAGCATTTTTTAAAATACAGTACAACAAAAAAAGCAGGTTTATATTGTCTACTGTGATTTATTCTACAATATATTCATCACAGGACTATGATAAATGTCACATCACATTGCCTCTTAGCCCGTGATGTAATTATCTGCACTGAATCCAGCAAGGTAGAGGTGTTGTCTGCACTTTAACAGGCATGGGGGGCATAAAAACAAGGGAGGAGAAGGTTTTTGCACAAAAAAGCATTGTGTCACACAGCTGAGCAGCTACTTCCCCTGGCCTCAACAAATACACAGCTGCAAATACCTGAGATACAAAACAATGTGAGGCTTAATCTATACATGCCAAAGAAGCAGGACTTACAAAATCTTCCAGATCACTGCCTTCACAAGGTCTGGCCTTGTCCTCAGTTCTTCAGGACACTAATTTTTTATTATTATTTTTACTTTTTATTAATGCAGTTGTTGTCCCTGGGCAGGTAATGAAAAGCAGTGTGCCAGGGAACAAGTTCATTGGGCAGATAGCTCTGCAGATACACAGATATATGAAGGCTCTCTCTAGACAGAATCAGCACAAATTTGACACAATAATATTAGCTACAAAATTCTACACTGATAGTCCAAGTGAGAGAAGAGGATTCATTTCTAGCTTCTTCTACTGGTCCTTTCTGTAGCATCTTCTTTCTGCTTCTCAAAGAGTCCAGGAATTTAGACTAATTAAACTGATTTACTAAGAAACTGACAGGTCATGCATCTCTTTCCATTCTTGCTCAGGTTTCTTTTTTAGAAGACAGAAGATGCATGCCCTTCTCCCAAAGCTCAGTGATAACAGATCTCAGTGATAGAAAATCTGATTAATTACAAGGGGTTTGGGATATTTTAACACTGGAAGTGTGAAAGTTAATGCCTGAAAAAACAAACCTGAGGTAAACATCACATGACTCAGAACTAACTCCACTATCTTTTGTCCACAGTGAACTGGAGAAGAGGTGAAATTCAGAAAAAATTAAGTTTATCCAGGGAAATATAAGATCCTGCAAGTAATTTTTGAAAGCATCCATGAAAGATAGGACAGCGTAGCTCCAAACTCATGTAAAAAAAGTCAGTATCTGGCACTCCAGAGCATACTGTTTTAAAAAAGTTACAGCAGAGCACTGCATGACCAGCTAGAACTTGCAAACTTGCCTACAGGTCAATCAGAGATAAGTCCTTACATTCCCTATCGCCTTCTTCTGAACCCATTGTATGTTTGTCCTTGTGTGGTGGCCACAATAATCCTGTTTGGCCCTTGCAGCAGGTACTGACCTCCAGCACTTTTCTCAGCGGTTTATAGGTTAAAGGTGGATGTCTCTTTCCCACCGCTGCTCGGCCCCGCAGCGGGCACCCCACCAGGGCTCCCTACAGCCAAACCGGCTGATTCTCTGGCTTTGGCAAGGGCTCTTAGCAGCACCACGGCGTCCTACAGGTGACACTGACCTCGCTGACGGGAACACACAGAGTTCGCCGGGACTACTGTTACTTGGAGGTTGCCATTTGGCATTCAATTTACGCGCTACGTTACCAAAAGGGCCCGTTTCCTTTTGACTGATGATTTAGTTTTGCAGGAGCTATGTGTCCATCCGTGCCCCTGGAGAACGGGCGCGGTGCCCGGCGGGCTCTGCTCGGCAGGACCGAGCCCCCGCTCCGCCCCGGGCAGCCACGCCGGGCAGGGCTCTGCCGCCCCGCGGGGCACGGGCAGGGAGCACACGGCTCCGTTTCTGGCCTTGGCAGAGGGAAGTTTCCTTATTTAAGCACACCCCGAGCCGTTCCGCCGGCTGGCTGCCCTTGCCCGGGCTCGCACGGGGCGGCGCGGCCGGGTGTCCCGCGGTCCCGCCGCTCCCCGCTCCCCGCTCGGTACCTTCCTGAGGGCCTCCCGCAGGTCGCGGTGCTNCAGGTTTTCTTTAATGCCAGCAAACAGCCATGAAGCGACCGAGAAGCGGGTGGCGGCAGGGGCCGGCCGCGCCGGGGAGCGGGACACAGCCGGCCCTGCCCAGCGGCCGGCGCGGGGCTCGGCAGCTTTCGAGCGGGTTTCTGTATTTTTGTAAGGAGAAATAGAAAGTAACAATAAATCCGCTCCTGTGCTCGTTCGACACGGACCGGCGGCGGTGGCGACACGCTAGTGACGCCCTAGGGGTACAGGAGGAATGTCTGCTCCGGGGGCAGGCGCGGCGTCCCTTCTCCTAAGCGATGACACAGCCTCCCTTCTCCTTGAAGGGGTTCTTGTCCTCGGGAACCCCCTTCACCAGCGGGTCCTCGCCCGACCGCTCCTCGATGTAGTTCTTGATCTCTTCGGAGCACTTGGACACCTCGAGGGAAAGGACAGAGAAGTGGTTGCGTTACGGCCGTGGGAAATGTACATCAGAGGAAGAAACCCTGAATTCACATTCTCTCTCATTCGCCTTCCCGCCAAGCATAAAATATCTGCACAGAGCACTAAGCACGTGCAGACTCAGCTTCCTTCCTCTCTTTTCACAGCCCGATATTGACAGAACATGTGGGTATCTCTGAGAATGTAAACGCCACTCTGAACAGCAGTTCCTGCCTAGTTAAACTCGTGTTCTTCATAATTAACCAATCTAGTTTTATTAAGCTGCGGATCACACTCTCCCTCAGCAGCAGCATGACTTATGGTCAATAGCTTCAGGGTCAGTAACTTTGAATTCGGTTTCAATGTGTTTATGACGTTATGTGTTTTTCACAAACAAAACCTTCAGCAATTATTTTGCAGCGGTAATACAAATTCTTACTTTGCAGTTCTGCTAGCAATGATGCACCTTGAATGAGAGCCTAACTAGGAAAGACAATTTATTTCTGGTTACCTGGGGTTATTTCGAGCAATGGTTAATAAAAGAGCCTATTGTGTTATCAGAGACCGTAACACTTCCCATGGTATTCACAGCAAACTAGCGCTGATGTAGGTAAGCCTGCACGGAACCCGCCTATGGAGAAGAGGTGTGTTTAGTTGCTGTTCACTGACACAGGAGCACATGCAGCACATGCAGTAAGGGTGTCTGCAGAGTCTCAGAGTGCACAAGTGAACGTCTGGGGCTCCTGAGGCTTCTTGCACACACACATGTCTTGCTCTATGTCAGCAGAAACTGTCCTCAGATGCTCAAATACCTGACATGCCAGAGGACACACTCCTGCTCTGCTCCCACCTCCTCCCTTCTTACCTGCAGCCCCTGCAGCAGCACAGCTGTGCAGAGTCAGCAGCAGGAACCAGCTGTTGGCCAGGCCACTAGATTAGTATTTCTAATTTAAGACCCCTTGCCTCCTTTGTTAATTGTACTTTATTTCAAAGGTAAAACTACAATAAGAGAACCAATAAATTTACCTGTTGTATCACAGACAACAGAGCATGGCCTGCGCAAAACTAATCTTTAAGCCATCAGAAAGAACAGAGTTAATTCCCAGCTAAACAGTGCATAAAATAAGATCTAGCTGCCTTAGAGCAAAGAAGAAGCTGGACCTACAAATCCCCTTACATGTCTTGTTCTTCTGTGCATTGCAAACTTTGTTCATTCAAATTAGAGCAGCTTACACCATAGCAAAGTTGCATGCCAAAGTATATGCAGGACCAGGGGTTGTTTTACTTCAGCCAGCACTGGCAGGATCATTTTCACTTACAAGAAAAAAGCTTGCTTAGATACACATTTAGAAATTTTTATTCATTCCAAAGGACACCTCCTTTTTATTCTGCAAAGGTGTAAGTGAGGGTTCAAGAAAACTTTGGCTGAAGTTTTTACTTTTGGTACCAACAGTAATGTGTTTTCTGCATTTTCCTATCTCTGTAACACCCATACAGGTACCAGGGGACTGTGGCAATTACAACACAGATTTCACTCTCTCAGTGAAGCTTCTGTTGCAATGCAGTGGTAAAATTGAGCATGCTGTGTGTGCTTTATTACAGGAAAATTGAAAAAGATCAATTTTCCTAAAGTGATCAGGGTTTTGGTTTATTCCAAAGATGTAGAGAAGTATTTAAAATTATTATTTTTTTGAAAACTTTTCATCTTGCAGAGTGTATTTCAGATGTCTGAGAACTCTCTGAGAGACGATATAGATATCTACACTAGTTAGATGTCGAGCCCTCAATACTGATGGAGCTTTAGACTATACCACAACATCTACAACCACTGATACCTAACTCACACCTAAAGCATAACTCTGACATTCTTATTTTCTGGGCTAAACACCTAGACCTGCAACGTAATCAACATGACTAATGCTACTGATTCCCACATATAAACGTATTTAATGCTACTGATTCCCACATATAAACGCTTTTTTTGTCCTAACTAGAAGCATTTATTTATGTGTAGTTTGCATCTGCTTGCATGCNGTGTGCTCACGTTCTTGAAAAAAAAAAAAAAAAAAAAAAAAAGGGGGGGAAGAAAGAATATTAGTTTCATCATGGAGCAAGGTCAGTTCTTCACATCTTTCGTCTATAGAAAACGTACAAAACCATAAACCTTTAACGGGAAAGTACTCGTGGAAAGGAACAATCAGTGTAAATGTCTGAATGTTTGTATGGAACAAGGCTGGGTGGATCACGGCTGGGCACGGGCGGTGCTTTGGCTCCTGCCCTCCGCTCGGGCACTGCACAGCGCAGCACGGGAAGCGGGGCGGGGTGCGGGCGGCCGAGACCCAGCTCGGGCCACGGCAGGGTGTAGTGCCGTGACAGGGCTCCCCTGGCTTCCCAGGGGAGGGCCACCCCTCCCCTACACCAGCACGTCCCAGCGCGTCCTGCCTGCAGAAGAGGGGGACAGAACGCGACGTGCTCCTCCCTCGCCTGGCAAGGCTGCCTTGTGCCGGCCTTGGGCGCCAGGGACTCACAGGGAGGGGAAGTTAAGGGGTGCCAAATCCACCGGGAACAGCCGCGGCGGGCAGGCCTGTGCCAGCCCCTCGGGGCGCTTTATCCCGGGGTGGTGGACTCCTTCTCCCCGGCTCCACAGTCACCCCCGAGAAGGACCGGCGCTCCTGCGGGGTGTTAGCGGTGCTGTGCCATCAGCGCCGTCCCCGGCCCCTGACCCAGACTGGTGGCAGGACCCGTCGGTGCAAACCACGGCCGTCCCAAAACAGCCGGGGCTCTACGGACGAGCGGCTCCCACAGCCCCGCCGCCCGCCCGACNCATTTTCAGTTTGTCCTTCTCGCTCAGGTCCTCGATGTTGATGGCTGGCATCTTCTACACTGTCGAAGCGCGCAGGGAATAAGGACAAAAGGTTACGTCTGGGCAGCGAGGGCGCCGGGGCCGGAGCCCCCGGGCGGCGGCGGGGCTGTACAGGGGACGGCCGCCCCCGGCCCGCCCCCGGGCTCACTCACACGCTGCTGCCCGGGCTGCCCCTGCTCGGCGGCGGCCGCTTCCTCTCCGGCGCGCCCGCACCCCTTCCCCGCGCCGCTCCGGCCTTTAAACCTGCACGCTAATCCCCCCTAACCGGATCAGAGCCCGCCGCTCGGCCCGGCCCCGCCGCCGGGGCGTTGACACGGGCCCTGCCTGCACAGAGAGGTCCGGCCGTCCCGGCGGGAGCTGGGAGCGGGAAGACCCTCCTGTGCTGACCTCCCCGGCCTGACCCTCTACAACACCAGTGCGGGGCAAGAGCAGCGAGCTCGGCTGGGGTTTCTGGCCCGGCAGTGAGATATTTCTCCCCAGCACCTTCTCCTCACGCAACTCCCGACCATAGAAATTACTCAGGCTCTGTGCCACCAGCATCCTTGGGCTCTGTGTTCTTCTGCCCAGCGGCTAAGGCAGAAGCAGGTGGTGTGCATGGGTACATTCCTGAATATTTAGCATTATAACTACGGATGAACTGTATGGACTAAGTAGAGGGGGGAAGGAACCACTCCCATATCAAGCGCCCCAACAGGCAGCCAGCCCGACAATGCCACACATAGCAACTTTTTGGTAGGTATGTCTGCAAAGCAGAATTGCAACTCTGTGTCAGAGGGTTATCGTGCCTGGCTAGAACCAAGGATCTCTGGACACATGGAGTTACGACAGGTGTTGAGGCGGAGTTCTCAATGTAAGGGAACTGATGCATTCAGAAGACGCAAGGAGTTAGGAAATTCTCCTCCTGTGGTTGCATACAGTTTTGAGGTCTAGATCCCAAATAGGGTTCTATGCTTTTAGGAACAGAGTGGTCCCTCCATGCATGTTTGTACAGTACCTAGCATCTCTCATCCTAGCAGCTGCCTTCCTACAATAGCAATGGAAGCAGAATTCAGGACCCCTGAGACTGAACATAGCTGCAGGCCATTAAAATGGGCTTCTAGTCCTTCTGTTATCTGCCACTTCAAAGACTCTTACGGGCAGTTAGCCCCCCCTCTTTCCTCCTCTGTTTTGTCCCATTAAATACATTCTTTTCTCCTCCTCTCCCCACTCACCAGATGTAAGCAGCTGTCAGCAGCATGCAAGATTTACATCTTCTCCAGCTCTGTTTCTGCAGTGTTCTTGGGGTTTGTATTCATTTTACTTTAGCCAGTTCACTAAAATCGGTTCCTTTTCCTGTCCCTCTGGCTACTATCTCCCCCTCCCCAGCTGTCGGCATGCACTTTCTACATCCCCATAACCTACACTGACAGCTGCATTCCCAAACCCTACCAGCTGCTGGTCCTGAGCCAGTCAGAACAGGTGGAAGGAACTGGCTGGTCAGACACTCAGAGGAGCCCGGGCTGTTGGTGGGAGCAGAACCATTGTGGTGTGGAGAGGCAGAGAGCTTGTGATGTGGTGGTGGCAGGTGTAGGGTGCAGGAGTGAGCTGAAAGTGGGCTCTGGCACACCACTGACATGGTTAGGGTGGGAAGAACTTGGTATCCATAGCTCTGTAATGGAAAGCCTTCACTGACCTGTCTGCTGACATGACTAGCTCTGCAGATGGCAGTCAGTAATGGACTTTCTACCACTTGCTGTGTTAACTTTTATTGTGGTTCATATATTTTTACAGATATTTACGTGATCTAAGTTATAGCAAAGGAGAAGCTGAATAGCAGCATTGATGGATAGGTGGCTTTAACTCAGACTTTGATTTATATGTGTCTGTGCACAGAGGAAATGGAAAATATTGAAAATGGTGTTTGCATTACAGCATTCACTTTGCTGCTATTGTTTAAAGTGGTATTTCAATTACTTTCTTTGCAATTCCAAAAAATGTGATGAAAACTAAAGAACATCATTCTAGGACATCATATTAAAGAACATAATAAAATCACTTTAGCTTCCCAGAATTAGAAAGATCACCTTTTGCTTTCTTTTGGAAACAGAAAAGGTAAGTGGTTTTTTTGTTTGTTTGTTCTTTTCTTCTGGAAGGACATAAGATTTAATATAGCTGTTCTGCCTAATAAGCTGAACAAAAGCCCTAAAAATGAGGACACCTGTCAGTAACAGTTGGAGCTATAAGATTCTAAAGCATGGCAGATATGTCCCATCATGATGACTCAAGCTGCACCAGGGTTTGTTTTCTTGTCACTAAAGCTCCCACTTATCCTTTAGATACTGGAGATTCTGAAAAAAGACACAGTTCTGAAAAAGAATGGAAAGAAGTACCATTCATATCCTTTCAGAAGTCACGTAGGTGAGGTAGGGATTGGATTTGCTCCTTTCTTGCCTTTATGAAAAATAAAACTAAGTTGGAAAACTAGGTTGTAATCCTCCACGACATAAGGAAAGCAGAGAAGCCGTGGAGAGAAAGACAGCTCAAATAATCAGGATGCTCCGAAGTTTCTCCTCCTTACAGCCCGTATAGACTGTGGCTTCTTTCCTGCAGGCCACAGATTTCCAGGTCCCTGTATTGTAACCCATCGAGGGCAGTGCCTGCCTGCAGGACTGCGGCCCAATGTCACTGTAAAGCGAGCAGAGAACAACAATAGGAGATCAGATTAGTTTGTCGTTATCTATGGAGAACACGCCTAACCTGCAGCCACTCTTATCTCTCACTATGTTCAATGTGGGGTAAACGCTAATTAATGTAATGTCTCTAATAGATTAGAGAGGGAAAGTGTGCTGTTGTTGTTCACCCCCTCCTCCCACAGACCACACCCCATTTCCTGGTGGGGTTAAAATCTGCAGAATAAACCAGGTCATTATATTTCCGGAAAACCATCTCTCTCTGCACTGGCCAGAGGTGCTATCCATTCGGCCCCTCGGGTTTCCCCAGAGCCCAAGCCCTCTGACGATGCCTCGATTTTCTCAAGTTCACCCGCGTCTTACACCACGGCAGTGAACTTCTGCCGCACGTTTGTCTCAGCGGCACTCGCTACGCAGCCTGCACTCCGTCCAGCTGGATCAGGACCTGCAGCAGGCTCAGCGTTTGATTTTCAGCGTCCCACCGCCCTCTCCCCGGAGCCTCCGAACAGAGAGCGGCCTCGGGGCGGGGGAGGAGGGTAGGGGACGACGGCGACGTGGGGAGAGGGGGCTTTCGCTAAGTGACCTGTCCGGATTTCGCCGTGATTTACAGGAAATGCTCTTTGAGCATCATCCCGTAACGTGAGCGGGGCGGGGGCTGGGCCCCAGCCAGCTGCCCGCAGCCCCGGGGAGGAGGCCCCTGGGCTATGGGCGGCGCAGCCCTGCGGGGAGCCAGCCCCGGCGGCGCCCCCGGCCCGGCCCCGCTGCTCCCCCCGACGGCGGCGGGGCGG